>JACXGJ010008300.1:0-27660 GCA_016801105.1 Esox niger | reverse complement strand
TCCGCATGTACGGGTTAAGACCTCGTGTCCTCCTAAGTTAAAGACAGCAGAAAACAGGGAAAATTTAGAAAATGCATTCACTAGATCTACCGGGATTTATAGTGGAGAAGGAGAACTGACTGGCCCTACTCCCCGAGCACAATAATATAGCAGCGTATAACGTTGGGGCTGAGACAGGGGGGTCCAGTGACACTGTGGCTTGTCTTGGTACCAGGTACCACAGAACACCCTCTTACTCTTGTAGAGTCCACGCTTTGGTGGGTCGGCGCTGTTTTGGCGGGACATGGAGGACCAACAGTATATTAGGCAGGAGGTCATAATGTTTTGTCTCATCAGTGTATATATGTACATGGAGCTTTTGTTTTAATGTCTGTTTAGATCCACTTCGATTGATAGACAGTTGATAGGAGGTATCACTCTTCTGCCTGAGATTACCTCTTTATCAATCTTTATCAAGATTTGTGTAACACTTATTATGACATATGTCACACTTGCATGTATTACCTCAGCAAAAGCCTGTACAGTTAGAGAGTAGGTGCTAAATATGATAACTAGCATTACTCATTCATAATGAAACCATGCACCACCCCAGCAACTCAGAATAAAAGTATTGTTTCTCCTTTTTTCTGCAGTGCTATATGTTCCACATGTATGTGGGCGTACGAGCGGGTGGTGGCATTGGTGATGAGATCGACGACCCAGCTGGGGATGAGTTTGAGGTGGTCAGAATCATGTTTGACATCACCTTCTTCTTCTTTGTTATCGTCATCCTCCTGGCCATCATTCAGGGTTAGACTACCTGTTGATGCGACACGAATCCACACACATACACACACACACACACACACACACACACACACACATACTTTTCCATAATTCTCCATTGAGTCAGACAGACAATTCTGTCATGTTGAAAATGAAATGTGAGCATACACAATCCTTGTGACAAATGCTTGTTTCTGTCCCTGTTTCTTGTAGGTTTGATAATAGATGCCTTCGGGGAGCTGCGTGATCAACAGGAGCAGGTGAAAGAGGACATGGAGGTGAAATAACAGAAGTGCTTTTCACATTGTAGGCCAACGTTTTGGTTGATTAAAATATGTATTCAGATTTGCATTGGTAAGCTCAGAGAACAAGCATACCATCAGAAATTATACCTTTCCATTATGGACATGAATGAACTAATCTGGTTGGTTATTCTCATGGGTTTTTCACTCTAATCAAGCTTAGTTTAGCCTGCAGGTGCATGTCATCTCTTGTTAGTATAGCATTTTAATAACTCCAGTTGTCCCAAGTGAAACAGAGAACCATTGGGTGCCGGGAATACACACACACACACACACACACACGCAAACACACCGTTTCTTCTTAGAGAAACTCAATATTCTCTTTCTGATAGTTCCTAAAAAGTTATCTGTAAAAGTTACTTTGGATGTTATCCTCCTAGTGCAGAATTGGGTATGGTATACTCAAGTAACCATATATACTCAAGGTTACCTCAAGGTCAGCTCTAATAAGTGAGTGAGTTGATGAGACTGGCTGATGTTTAAAGTGGATTCATAAAGTGTGTTGTCAGAGTGTTTTAAATGGATTATCAGTAGCCTTAATGAGGGGACACTTACAGTATATTACTAATGAGTTGGAGATAATTGGATCACATTTCAGAAAGAACATGGCAAATTCAGAAAAAGACAGTTCTAAGTTTTTGCAGAATGTATATTTTAGCATACAAATTCTGTAAGTTTGAAATAAAATCCACTAGGAACCTTTTAGAAACAAATACATGAGAGTATTTGTTTTGTCTAATGAGTGCATACTTTTCACAGAAAGTGTATAAATGCAGACTGTTTAAGGAATGAGGTGTTCTGAATGATTCTACTACCGGTGATTTTGCCCATTCTAGCTATATTTAGTTGAACTAACTGTACTAACTAACATGCACTAACTGTAATTTGCTCTGGATATATTGTCTGGTAAATGACTAAAATGTATATGAATATTTTGACTATCTTTAGGATGGTGAGTACTTGAATAATTCCTTTTGCTTCTTTATACTATTCTCATATATAATTGTGTTATGTAAGACTCCTTTATCTTCCTTCTCTGTAGACCAAGTGTTTCATCTGTGGAATAGGGAATGAGTACTTGGACAATGTGCCACATGGATTTGAAATGCACACTCTCCAAGAGCACAACATGGCAAACTATCTGTGAGTACTAGTAAAACTTTACTTGATCAAACCTCCAAAACAGTAGCCTTGTGCCTTTGCCCATATTATGGAGATGTCTTTTGAAGGGGGCAAACTGTTATAATTCTCCCAATACTTGCTTCCCACTTTCACCGCAATTACATGTCTGTCATACAAAGGTTGCTGATGCCATACCTCTGTCATATGCAAACTGTAATGCAAAACATGATCCTTATACAGTGCCTTTTGCAATTATTTGTGATCTTAATTCTTTATTTTTTCAACTTCATACACTAAATGTTTGGATTTTACATAAAATAGTTAAGCCTTGTTTTGGGGGATGTGGGTATACTTCCTAGTAATAAAAGTATGCACTTTCAGATTTTATTTTTAGGCACAATACAGTGGCTCTCAAAAGTATTCACCCCCCTTTGACTTTCAACAATTGTATTGTTACTAAATTAAATTAAAATGCAGTTTTGGTCACTGATCAACACAAAACAGAATTTCTGTAGATGTTTCAACATTAGGATATTACAAAAGGGTTTTATGAATTCTCTTTCAGGATACCGAAATGAGTGGAAAAGAGAAATGATTGTCCAAATTAAGCACATGTATTTAATATTTAGTCACATGTCAGTCTGTGACCCATTGAACCCATCAGGCACTTGGTTATCGTTTCTGGTAATGCTTTGCCAGGCTTGTACTGCTGCCATTTACTTTGCTTTGAATCTCATCTTCAGTGTAATGTAGTTTGGAGATATCAGCTCTGTAATTAGCCAGTAATTCCGGGAAGCACCATCATGTCAATTAAAGTGGAGGTTCACTTGTCCAACAGGAAGTTTGTATACTCAATATATGCAATTTCATTACATTTTATGCGAAGGATGCATTAATGTTTTTTTAGCTCCTCTGCAAAACCAATGACCTGATTCACAGTAGGGTGTTTTAATTTGGCACTGTTTATTGATATACATCTTTCATGATAATTTCAAAAATAATTTCATAATGAGTTGAGAAATCATTAACCAAGTAACCATCCAACCTCTGCAGATGAGTTACCTAAAGGGTAAAATGTCGACGAAGTAGGAGCAAACAAGAAATGTTGGTGCAATTTCACCGTCATCAGTTTGTTGCTATCATTATATAAGCAAGATGGACATGTAATTTCATAAATCATTGATGGAATAACATTACATAAAATATATCTGGAGGCATGCAATGGTATGTTGCTTGGACCTCCTATGATCCGGCAACTAATGCAATTTATTAAGCTACAGATTAAATAGTTCTGAATTTGTTGGCAGTAAGCTTGTGGCTCCCTTCCAGTAAATATTGAAGGACTATTCTGGTGACATGATGATGATGATGATGGAGGACTGGGGAAGTAGCCGTCTCGTAGTGATAGGACGGCCAAGAAACCAGAAGTGTTAGAACTGGGGTAGGGATGTAGGTTCGGGGCAGTGCCCTTGTGGTGGTGAGCATCATGCTTGTGTAATGGTTGCAAGCTTCGACTGAAGGCAGTGGGGTGTGTGGCGAAGTTGGGGTCACATGGGATAACTTGGGAAGGTGGAATGCCCGCACAGTGGCTACAGCATCCTGGATATGTTGCCTGTATTGGACCGCATGCATTTCAGTGGTATCAGTCCAGGGTGTGTTCATTTCCTTTGCCTCAGAAACACATGACTGCCCTGCTTGGGCAAGTCATGTTTTCTGTAAAGAAGCATACAGGTATCGGTTGTGCCTGCCGATGCAAATGGATTATGGCTGCTCTCTTTCCCCTCTCAATTCCCCAGGCAGGCGCATGTTTGGCTCCATATTTATCATTCATCACCTGATCTCAGGGTATAGCTCTTCCCTTATGTTGCCATTCCAAAAAGAAAATGTGAATCGTATTTAGATGTCGGGCTGTATATAGCTTACAATCTAGTTATATTGTACACTTTTTTTGCCCTGTTTTTTGTTTTTTGTTGTCTCATTCAATGGGGAAAGATTTGCACATTTCGGTTTCACTGTCAGGGTCACAGCATTCACTTTCCATTTAGGCCCCAGTCAAAGCTCATGAAACCCATTGAACTGTGTTCAATTTACATTCAAGTCTGATCCAGAGAGATTTCCTGGAGTGAGTGCATACATTTTCATACTCTGTATTCACCCTCTCAAATTGTTTTATAAAGCTAAATACTTTAGCTTTATCTAAAGCTATATACTTTAGCTTTAGTGAAGAATGGAGAATGAATAGCCTACGCAAAACATTTGAGTGATAGAGGTTGGAGTGTGCAGAAAGCGAATGAGCGCATTATTCATCAGACCGTACTGAATGCATCAAAGAGAGATTAAAATCAGTGGTGGGTCTATAAATGGCATGAACAAATGGCTATAAACAGCCATACACGGTCTGATAATCATGACAGATACACATTGTGCTCTACATATCAAATGAATGACACAAAAATTGCATCCTGTCATATTATATTTCTACATAAAGTGATGCTGCATGGAAAAATAAAGGTTTTAATTGTCAGGACTTGTGTTGGCTAATCTGCGTGTCTGTTTTCTCCTCTCGAAAGGGAAATGTAGCAGCCTATGAGCATGTGCCGAGCCCAGTATCTGTAATATTTATTGAACTATAGTGGAACTAGCCAATGATATTGCAAAAACAATATTGATTTATATGCATACTGCACTCAATAAATTATTGAATGAGATTTAATTTGATTATGAAAGCATCATCCCCATTGACAAATGATTCTGCCTGTAATCGTGACAGTAACATTTCTCATGTGTCTCACAACTTGTTCTCTCTTGACAGATTCTTTGTGATGTATCTCATTAACAAAGATGAAACCGAATATACAGGCCAGGTGATCTTGCTGATACCTACTTATTCTGTGCTTGGAATTACGTCAAATTGTATGTTGTTGCCTAATATTGTACTGTTGTCCATGACACTGCTGATTTTTCCTTAACAGGAATCCTACGTGTGGAAGATGTACCAGGACCGATGTTGGGAATTCTTCCCTGTTGGTGACTGTTTTCGTAAACAGTATGAAGACCAACTGACCTGAAAGGATATCCGATGTTTGTGGTATAATTTAAATCATGATATATCTATGGCCAAAATGCCCTGGATGAGAGCTGTTTTTAAGCACTCTACATTGTGGAGTGCCTGCATGCAGCACTTAGATTTGGTATATTGACAATACACCACAAACCCCTGAAATGCCTTATAGCTATGAATGAAATGGTTAACCAAGCTACAGTTTAATATCAGTAAAATGTATGATCTCTTAGCTGTGGTGTACTATCTAATAAATCACGTTTTTCAGCCAATCATCATTCTGCCATTTGAACTACACAGGATTTGGACTCTGTATTACAGCAAAAAATACATAAAAAATAAATGCAATTAATTGCTGTGAAGCCAATTTACCAAAAACTTAAATGGGGGGGACTACAAACAAAATGTCTGCACTAACCCAATAGTAGTAGTCTAAAACACAAAGAAACACATGTCACTGACTAAATACTTCTTGGGTTTACTATATATAATTGAAAAGTATTCACAAACATACTATGTGATATGCACTGTATTCGACTATTGTATTTTTGTGCACTGCTTCTGTTTACCAGATACAACTTAAGAATTCAGTCAGCCAAGTTATGTGGACTGACAAATATAGAAGGATATATATATATATATATATATATATATATGTATTTGTTATTATGATATTATTCACCTTACTAAGGAGAAAGAAAATGTATGTATTTTGTATGGAGAGAATTATTCACTTTAGCAGGATTTACTCTGGTTCTTTGAAATGTATGTCCTTCTGGCAAAGGGTAGAATTAGTCATTCAATTAAAAAAGACGTTGATGAAAGGGTGTTAGTTGTTTTCCATTTCTGAATGTTCATAAGCTGCTCTGTAGGCATTACCAATAAGTAGTACACTAAATGTGTGTTGATGTCAATGTGGCATGTTTTCATGGTTCAGTCTTCTGTCTTCTCTGGTGTGCTTCTTTTACACGGACAAAATCACTGACATTCACATCTGTTCCTTCCACCCACCCATTATCAGGTTTGACTTTCCAGTTTCAACTATGCTCAGAGGATACCGGGGCTAACCCTTACCTTGACCGTGAAATGGATTACACATGCTTAACATTGTGCTGCTTCAGATGTCCCTAAACTGTTCTTAGAGGCTCTGAGCATGACACATTGATTATTGAACCAAAGGAAGGATATCTATGAAGAAAAACATTATAGATTGTTAAGAGGAACACAGACACCTGTGTGCTATCGTCAGTTATCAAAATTATGCTGAGTTTTGCATTTTAAAGAGCCTTAGTTTGGATTTAGCTGGGAATTAGTATGGTTTTGTTTTACTGCAATTGCTTAATCATAGAGAGGTTTAATATTCCCTATTTATACTAAGCTCGTTAAACCTGTTAATTGGTCTATTCATTTGCTCTTGAATTGTCCTGTATTATGTCCATTGTAAGAACAAAATGTACCGTGTTGTATTTGATCGAGGCCACACATATACAGTTAAGCCCAAACATTTTCATACCCATGCCAAATGTTTAGCTATAGTGAAATTTGAAACAACGTAAATTTTTTTGAAATTGTTATGTTATTCATGTGTATCTCCAGCACAATGTCTTACCGTGGTTTTTCACTTGTTTATGTAATTTCCAGCCAGAAGAAATGAATTGGTCAAATAAAAATTCACTATAGCTAATAATTTGGCATGGGAATGAATACTTTTGGGTTTAACTGTCTGTCTCAAAAACACTATCCCAAGAATGGATGGCTGACATATCCATGCAGATGCTGATCAAATATCTCAGAGGTTTATTGTTGCCATATCCCTCAGAGCATGAAACCCCTCTCTCATGCCAGTTAAATATGTATGAATGTTCATAATTCTTCCAAACAGAAGATTATAATCTAGCTGGTAAAAAAGCTAAGCAGACCTTAAATCTTCAGGAACACAGACAGTATACTGAAACATAGAAAAACCTCCTAAAACCAACCTAAAATGAAACATTGCATTCAGGGTCTGCATACCACATATACTGTAAAGAAATACTGAACATAATGGATGACTGCAGAGCAGAGAGCAACCCTGTTTTGCAATTGTCCAACAGACGGCACCGCTTTCCAATGGACTTAAACAGTAGTTAAGTAATGTTGACTGCAGCTGGAAGTATATCTGTCTGGCTGCTGCGTTGGAGTCTGGCTACATTAGATCAGACTTATTACTGGGGCAAACAGAGAAGTGCGGACAACAGCACAGGCTGATAGTGCAGCCCAATTAGTAGAGTGCTGCATATGTTTATAAATATCATCTTCAGACCACACTTATAAAGTAATATGGAATATTGTATTGGCACCTTATACCACATACAAGGCAAACGTGAATACTGCAAAAAGAAAATGAGCGAAGATAATGTCTCAAATATCTAGGGTTGAAATCCCCACTAGGTTTCTATGAATGATGGAAACCAATAATATGGACTAATGTGACATAAAGGGAAATATAATTAGCAGTCATATGATTTCAGTGGAAAATCAATGAAGTATGTATCCATCAACTCTGCCCGGAGGTCCAGATTATACAAAAGCATTCAGATAATGAATGTGTGGCTGGGAGTCAGGAATATGAAACTAAACAATTATTCATGTGCAGATGGCTGCAGAACATCTGTGTATGCATCACGGGCAAGGTAAAAGCTGTTGGACCACTGCAATTTTTTTCCAGCAAAATATATGAAAATATATTAGCCGTAAAACAGTAAAAGACAATGACTAAAGGAAATAAGTATGCACACCGGTCTTCAAGTAGGCTTTCTGTTTCAACTTGATGAGCAGGATGCCAACGCTGCATCTCCCCATTACCATCATGGTTCAATTGGGTTTTACAACATGTCTCTGCATATTGGCCATAGCCTATATGCCTGTCTCCCTCTTTATGACTCAACATGTCATTATAGAATCCTTTCAAATAAACTTGGGCACGAACGTCATTATTGCTTTACATTTTTCATCTCTACTGAATGTCTGCAGTATTTACCTGATGCGACCACAAAGTGTTGACTCCATCAGTGAGGACTGAAAGGTCTAAAGTAGACAGAAATGTCAAGGGCAGTTTTCTTACTTTCGCAAACCATTTTCACTTGAGGCCTGTTTACTTGCCTGAAGTAAGATAAAGGGACTCATCGTTGATGCTCCTGCAGAGGCAGAGACCGGGCAGGCTCAATGCTATGCATCCATAATTAGGCACATTCTTACTGTAAAGTCAGCCAGGTATTTCTCAGTGCACTTGGGAGCTTATCATAGAATTAAGGGAAGACATAGCTGGATACGCTGTTATTTTTCTGAGACTTAAAGGCCCTTGTACCAGCTCTCAGACTAATCTGGTCATTGGAGACCTGAAATGTGTGCTGGACCAGTACTTGGATTGATCCTCTGCCCGCCGCGCTTCTAACTCCTGTGAATTCTTTAATACTTACATACTTTAAATTTGGTCGATCCGTTCCCTATACAAACACAAATATTTTGTTTCCAAACAAACCAAAAAAACTATTGGCCTATCAGATACTAAAAAGGATATCTTTCTACTCACTTCTAAGGACATTAATTCCATACATTTTATGATTTATTTTATATTATACAGCAGAGTGTACCCTGGTCCTTAAACATGCAGACCTTCTGAGAGGAATGTAGAAATACTCAGTAGAAAGTAAGATGTCTCTTGTCTGTCAGGAAATCTATATGTACTATAATGATCCCATCATACCGTACACAGCACACTTTGTATCTGGAAACCAATTAAAGATAACCTTAGACCATTGTAAATCGAGAAACTCATCCTTCGCCCTTTCTAACCTTGTGAATACCTTAGAGACCTAGGGATTTATACCACTGGGGATTGATTTATTCATAGAACAAGGCATTGCCTCCTTTGACTTGTTGAGGGGAACCTATAAATTCTTTCTGAAATGACAAAATTTCAGATGTGTACAGATGTGAGACTACAATATTACATATATGTGTATTACATCTTCCTGCATTGCAAAATGCTGCACCACCTATGTAAAATGAAAAATGCCCCATTTCAATCAATACATTCAGTGTTAAGCATTTGATTCCAGCAAAGGCGCCATCAAGGAAAGATAGGAAGATAGGGCCTGGAATCCTCAACAGAGACTGAGAATAGCTTCTAATGCATTAATACCGTTTCTATCAAATCCGGATATTTTATAATAGAATTCAAGATTTTTCACAGATTGCAGTACTTTAGAACAATTTGCTTCATAATCTACCCAGATACCTTTTCTTTATATGACAAATATCAGCCGGCAGAGAGCTCACTGCTCCAGTGCTTTGCCCTGTCCTGTAACCTGCACGGCTGTTGGTCTGGAATCTTTGAGGTCCTCTCGGATGTCTTTGAGCGACGATATCTGGCAGGGGTAAATCAGTTAAGGGGCACGTTTTCTGTTTTGGCTTTGCTTTATTTGTTCATATATTTTAAGTATTTTTTTATGTTTCTATTTCAGTGTTATTTGTTTGTACTCCATAATAGTTTTTTGTTTAATAAATACATTGCTGTTTCAAAGTTAGTTGTCACTCAGAAATGTCCTTGTTTTCCATGAAAACATACATTGACTTAGTTTGTATAGGAAATATGGCAAAATAAATTGGAAATACAGTCAGTGACAAGGTTAGAAATAATGATTTTTTATTCAAATCCTAATTTCAAGCTTTGCTTTCATCAAAGAATCCTCCACTTGCAGTAATTACAGACTTGTAGACCTTTGGCATTCTAGTTGTCAATATGTACAGGTAATCTGAACAGATCTCACTCTATGCTTCTTGAATCAACTCCCACAAGTTGTATTGGCGTAATGGGCACTTGTTACGTACCATACGGTCAATTTGCTCCCACAACAGCTCAATACAGTTGAAATATGAAACTGTGCTGAACACTCCATTATAGACAGAATACCAGCTGACTGCTTCTTCTATAAATATTTCTTGCATAGTTTGGAGCTGTGCTTTGGGTCATTGTCCAGTTGTATGAGGAAGTAGCCATCCACAGGGTATGGCATGGCATTGAATTAGAATTATAGCCTTCCTTCTTCAAGATCCCCTTTACCCTGTACAAATATAGCAATGTACCACCACCAATGCACCCCCAGACCATCATATTCCCTCCACGATGCTTGACAGACGGTGTCAAGCCCTCCTCCAGCATATTTCCATTTGGTCTGTGTCTGATAAATGTTCTTCTTTATGATCGAAATACCTCAAACTTAGTCCGTCCAAAATACTTTGTTCCAATCTTCCTTTGTCCAAAGTCTGTGTTCTTTTGTGTTTATTTTATTGCTTCTATAATCAGCACAACAGTTTTCAGCTGTGCTAACATAATTGCAAAACAGTTTTGTATTGTTCAGTTTGCCTTTTAAAATGATAAACTTAGCATTAGCCTTAGGATTTGCAAACACAACATGCCATTGGAATACTGAAGTGATTTTCTCTGATAATGGACCTCCATATGCCTATGTAGATATTCCATGAAAAATCAGCTGTTTCCAACTACAATTTTCATTTCCAACATTAATAATCTCAACATTGTTGTCATTTGATGTCATTTCAATGGACAGAAAATATGTTTTTCTTACTAAAACAAGAAAAATTCTAACTGACCCAACTATAGTGTTTACTTGAAAGTAAATTTTTAACAAACCATATCAGCATCACAGCAACAGCTCATGCTTCTTTGTTAACAATAGAAAATACTGCAAATCATAATTATCACTTTGGATCATGTTGGGTGGCTAATAGCAGAAAAGAAATGTGTCAGAATAAGTATGATTCTGTTTTTCCCATTTAACCAATCCTATGCCCTATTATTATGGTTAGAAAACTTTCAAAATCGCTACTCAATGCTTCATAACGCCACTTTGGAGTAATACTTGTACTGTATCTGATCCAGATGGGAAAATTGTTCTCTAATAATTAGAACTACAACAAAATGTACATGCTATTTCCGTTTCAAGTTCAAAGACTTCAGCATTAACATTTCAATTGCACATTTTAGATGAAAAGATTGATTTCATATAGTATAAAACATTTGGGTGTAGTGCATATCAAGATCAAACATGCAGACATTACAAAAGGTGGTATTAATATATGTTCTATTAGAATGATATTAAAGTTGAAGCAAGTTAATATTGGTGAAGCATGTTCAACATACAACGTGTTCAACATACAATGCAACCTGACAACACAATTGCTTTGAATGCACTCAGAAATAATTGCTAATATTGTGTGGTTATTTAAATTATTTACCACTATCTCTTGGTAAATGTTTTTTAAAAAAACAAATACAACAGTTTAAAATATCCCAATATTAAACATATATAATACATAAACTTACCTTCTTAGTTCTCTCTGACAAGTGCAAAATTATCACAATATAATAGCAACTCTAATTTTCCCTGCAACTGAGACAGTTTCTAACATGTTTCTTACTAAACATGTATATCCATCTGAGAGCAAGAGAAGAAAAAAGACTCCCCAAAATTACCATTTAGATTGGAGACCTCCTCGCCAAGAGAAAGACCATTATCAATGAGGATTTTAGTACGATGGAAACCAGGCTGAAATGGCAGAGACCAAAGAGGCAAGTTAACACTTCACTCTAGATTATCTGAATGAACATTCCACCTTTGATAGAAACCCAATATTAATCCCCGACTCTAAGCAAGTTGGGGACCATGTTCCTTTTTTAGAACCCCTGTGTTGGAAAAATACACCGGGTGAAAGTAGATAGCATTTATAATACCCATGTAAATGAGCTCACTCAAATGTAGGCTAGAAAAGTACCTGCTATTTTGTGTTTATCATGGGGACTGATTTCAAAATCAATGCATTATATATGATAATATTGCATACCATAATCAAGCTTTATAAATTAACCAAATATAATATATGGGTTTAAATGGAAGCAATGCACTTCTGGAGGATTGTCCATATGTGTACTGTGATCACAAAAAAATCGAGTTTCATTAAGTTTCTAGTAATAGAAAAATAACTGTGGTTTCTTGTTCAGCATTTACAGTATTTCACACAAAATAATATTTGTTTGATTCTGACATTTTTCCAGTTACAAAAATATATTTTTGTATAAAATAATCCTGCAATTACTATCTGTGAGGGATATTAAATAAGTTGTCACTGGCAGCAAATTATCTCCTCATGTTGTTGCATTACTTGGCCCACTGAGGCAGTGTAGGCCATCTATTTGGTGCATTGCATTTCATGTTGCAAAGTCCATTCAAATTATTGCACGATGCTAAGCAGATGTACAAAGAGCTCCATACTTAAACCAACATCCCAACTCCAGCAGGATATTTTATCCTTTAGCAATTTTCAATAAATCCTTCATACCGCTATACGAAATACCAAGGGGTATTGACATAAAAACTGCAAATATTTCATAATGTAGCCTTCAGCTCTAAGTACCACGCATTCCTGAGTACAGAAAATCGAAGGGTAACCAAGCTTAAAATGGTCCATCATGAAAGACAGAAATTCCAATTGCCATTTGTTTAAGTTAAATTGATGGAGGTTCTGCTTTTAATATTGTATTGTAGCCACCGATACTAATCCCCTATATTCTCAGGCATCAGACAATCTGACAGTGCTCAACCAAACCATTTGTGTTCCTTTTTTTTCACTCAAAGGCTTTATTTTATTTATTTCTCTATATTTTATCATTATACCAGGTAAGAAGACTGAGAACACATTTCCAGCAATGTCCTAGGCTTGGGATCACTTAAGTTTTTCTGCAAAATTATAACCAATATGCTTGTATTCCATATAAGCTAGCTAGCCAATATAAGGTTGCTAGGTAGCTAATTAAGTTAACAGCTTTTATTTCCCCAGTTGTTTTTCAAATGAAGCCAGTTGCCTTACACATTTCTATGCTCTTCTATACTCCCTGAGGTCCCACTCCTTCAGAAACAGTGTCTTCTCGGACATAACATAAATTCAGAGGTCATTCAAGCCAGAGGTCAACCCTGAGGATGTTGGAGTCGGGGTGGGGTGTAGTTACTGGGCACGGAGAGGCTGATGTGATTACCTTTCGTCGAATCAAATCAATCATGAATTATCAACTGTTTTACTCAGATGGTGAATCCTAAAACTGCATCCTGAAACTTTCTCAATTAATTTGAGGTTTTATGTCCTCAAAAAAGGTAACACGTTGAAATAGACTCAAACTTTGAATTGGTCAAATTCCTTGTAAAATGAGTAGCTACTTTGTGTTGGCATAACAGCTTTGAAGAAATGTATCTTCATCAAAACTACAGACTACAGTCATATTTTATTAGATAATGTAGTCAGACATTGCCACACAGGAATATTAATAGTAAAACACCCAGAAAATTCTGATTATATTAAGATCTTTCTACATGCTGGAGTGTTTGTCTTTACTGTTAGCAAAATGGTTATTCCTCTGAATTTTTAAAAGAAAATTTGTTTTTAATAACCTACACTCATCATTCAGTAAGTTTGTTGATTTTGGTACATCTGATTTTTTTTTTTATTTGAATGATAAATATGTGTCATGATTAAAGAGGGAGGATACAGGAGCAGTGGTGGCAAGATATTCCTTTTTATACAGGCTTACCAAAAAAACAGCAAGGTACAACCAAAATAAAACCAGCACACAAGGCATAAACAATAATACACAAAAAGGACCAAAAGGCAATTTAAAACGTTCCCCAATTAGAGGCAATGCAGTGCAGCTGCCTCTAATTGGGGAGAACAAAAAACTGCAGAGCAGTGATGCCTAGAGTTACCTCAGCGTTCAAGCCCTGAGTATGACACCCAGGCGCTCAAAGATGCCTAGATGCCCCTCAGCCAGGACCAGGAAATCTAACTCTTAAAAGGTAAAAGTATTGCAAAAGACAAGATAACTTCAAAAAGAAACTATAAACATCTTCACTGTTGTAACCAATTAATTTGTTCATCAAGCTATCAAATTTGTTGAAAGCTTGACAAATATTCAGCCAACATTTCAATTAATGTATTTTCTTTACATTGATTGAGGTAAAACTGTCCTTCCCTTGCACATTTGCCTCTGGGTCACCACAGGCACCTAGGAGAAGTGTTACTCCTCAAATGTGTTAAAAAATAGAGAGTGTGGTGGATGGAACACCACTCACATAAGGTTGAATTGACATGGTCCTAAAACACCACAAACTGCATCCATTCTGGTAGACCTATTCTTCTTGGGGGATGAGGGCACCGTTTTCAGTTTAGCAAAATTATCAAGGGTTCAGATGGCTCTGGTACATTTTTTGAGGGCATAGACCCTAGTTTTGAGAAATGTATCATATCAATTGAGAAAAATCATGAATTTCCAGTCAAACAATATGTTTCATGGTTGATGTAATAATAGTATGACCATTTAAATTGACTCCTGACTTCTCTGAGTTACACAAGGTTTGCATATTTAATTAATTAATTAATTCATCACCTGGCATCTGTTATTTTAAACACATCTTTGATTAGTGACATTATTTATCCACCAAAATATCCATCACGGTGGATGAATACTGCAAAGTTGAATCACGGTGTATGAATACTGCAAACATTCCCATGTTTTCCTAACCAGATTTTTCCATAGTTGAACAATACATTTGCCATCATTATATATACTATGTTCTTTTGAGGCATTTTTCTATTACTGTAAATACATTTTTGTTGAGATGATCTGGTGTCTTAGTGTTCATTTTAATTAGTTTTGTCCTAATATTGGCAAAAAGGCATTCAAATATGTTTCCAGACTACACTCTGAATGGGATTGGTTTATCACAGCCAAGTTACATGTGCAACCACTAGCTAACCTTCAGAAACAATGAAGAACCCAAAAACTGAGGAATCTCCCAGTCAGCATTACATTCCCGGAGGCACAAGAATTCAGTTGTAATACCCCCATTTTAGTTTTAATACCCTCGTTTCAGTTGTAATACCCCCATTTCAGTTGATTTACTGCTATTTTATTTGACACTGAAGAGGCATTTATTATAGCATAGGTTTATTAATTCAACTCTGATCAAACAACCCCACCACAGATGTTCAGGTGTCCTCTTCCTTCATTCTTTATTTCATACTAACCATTTTTCATGTTCACGAAATACAACACTGTGAATACACTCCGGCTTAGCTGTATCATTTTTGACACTTGCCAGGCACTTCGTAATTGGGTATTTTGTAATATGGCTTATCCCTCCATTCCAATCAAAGCATATTGAAAGAAGGTTAATTTAAATCAACACAAATCATTATGATCTCACACTACAACCCTACAGATATAAACAACACCACTCAACCGTGTAGTGACTAGGCTCAGATTTAAAAACGAATTAAAAAATAAAGATCATTACTGTGACTTGCATTTTTTTATGGTATTACTTCTTACTTGGAGTGAAAACCTTTTAATTGCCAGTGTGAAAGTAATGTTGACAATTGGCTAATGATTACATCCACAGTGGACGTAGACACGTAATCAGAATGCTGAAGTGACACTATTTCCTAGTTCCACAGCCAGCCAGAGCTGTTAGTTTCATTAACTGTTAGTTTCACTAACAGCTACTGATTTTCTGGATTTGTTTTTGTAAACCAAGAAATCATGGCTTATTGACAAGTTTTCAAATAACCTGTCACTTTTTAGGGAATATATTGCGTAAAGCCAAAGCAACATCAGCATAAAAATACTTAGCAGGTGAAGATCAGAATCACTTCTCTTGTTTTGAATATAGTGGATTTCAAAAGTCTACACAACCCTATTGAACATTTTAAAGGCTGAAATCAATACATTCTGTCAGACATGTCTTTAACTTTAGTTCAAATTTGTAATTAACAATACTTGAGCAAAAGGTTAAATACTTGGTTGCATTTGTGTGCTATATTTTTCTAATTGTGGGTTGTAACTGTATTCGAATATAACCAGTCTCATTCCAAATCATGTTCCAAAGTAATTTGTTATCACTTTGTAATCACTTGTCAACAAATGTTATCAATTGTCTAAATTAAATGTGCAGTTCTTGTAGAATTTCCCAATAGGTTTCTTACTGCAAGTTGCATACTGCAGAAATACTTTACCAGATTTTTACCCTATCAGGTAAGGATAGGGTGACAGTGAATATCTCCAAATATATACAGCTCCAGAAGAAATTTTCAGACCACTGCACCTTTTTCTTTCCTTTCCAAAAATGTTGATTCCAGCTTTTACATAAACGCAGATGTGTTTCATTAAGGGTGTGAAGTGTTTTGATATTCATTGTGTTTATATGTTCATTGCGGTTTACAGTTTCTGTCCATTTTCATTCCATGTGCCTTTTGTCAATGCATTATGTTGAGGCAATTTCCTCCATATGAGTGTTACTAGCGTGCCTTGTGGCTAATTGTTTGCTTTGTTTGTTTGTTTGTGTGTGTGGGTGTGGGTGTGTGGGGGTGTGTGTGGGGGTACGTGTGTGTATGTGTGTGTGCGTGTGTGTGTGCAAATGTTCATGCATTATTCCTCTGTCCCAGATGTAATTTGCACCTACGCTGCTGCCAGTCTTAGCCCTGTAGTGTTGGCACCATGGCAATGCTTTGAGCGCCAGACCTAATGAAGACATACAGATGTGCTTCTATACACATCAGGCCCTGGCTAAATGGCATTGCTGCACACATCTACCACAATTTAGGAAGACAAAGGATGTCCAAAACTAGCCACATTTCCTCAGACAGAGAGGGGCAAAATAGGTGTGTGTTGATGACCCAACCTATACGACAAAGAGCCAAGCTACTCAAAACACAAGGAAGTCTTACAGCTGTCTATTATGCAGCCATAATGTCTCAATGGTTTTAAAACATTTTGACTTGCAACCCTCAAATACAAGTTGCTCAAAGCATGTTACAATTGTGTATCATTTCTGTTGTTTTAGTTATGATTATTAGCAAGTTTAGCGTGAACAACCTACATTCTAATGAGATGGTTTATTCTTGTTTTTTGAACAAACCAGCTGCATCCTATGATTTGTACTGTGTCCGTCTGACAACACCAATAAGAAATGAATGTAATGCATTGCATAGAATAAGCTGTTTTCTGAGTTTTTGATAGTAAAATGTTCAGGCAATGAATAACATCGGTCATTTCCCTACTGTTAGAGCTATAACACTGGGTGTGTTGTTGATATTGATTGAAGCCAAAGACTCCTGGTATTGCTGGCCACCGCCCACCTCTTCCCACTTCAATTTATTGATTCATTGGTCAGCTGAACATTTAATATATTGATGAACAGTGTGCTCCTAAAAGGTAACATACTCTTAGAATATCCACCAGGCACAGAGAGAGGAGGACTGTCCACCCCCTAGAGTCTGGATCCTCTCTAGATTTCTTCCTAGTTCGACTTTCTGCTGCAATATTGTATTGCTTACTATTTAGAATTTCAGGCTGTGTCTATATAAGAACTTAGTATACTGTACATTTCATTGGCCAAAACCCTTTTCTGTCCTATAGTGTACATGCCGACAAGGCTTGAACCTATATTGTGGTCCACATGTAAGCACTGCAAATGCAATAAGTGCCTCCGGACGGTCCCTTAATTATTTTTACCATTAACGTTGTCATGTAAACTTGTGAGCTGCCTTATCCAATTTAATGTACTTAAGTGTTAAGTGTTTTGGGATGATTTACTATGAACTCATTGCGGGGGATTGAGAGACACTTAACATGTAGTTCTCATGATTGTTTGTTTTTTCAAGTGAATGAGGTAGATGTGTATCTGTCTGTGGAAGTTTTGTTGGTTAATCTGTAGCCATGAGGAGGCAAGCTTCTGATTGTTTCCCTTACATGGCATTAACCAGGTTATCTTATTCCTCTGGAAAGGAGAGGCTTTATTCAGAAAAATTGCTACATTGCTGAATTGTTTTACGGTTTTCCAATGCATCACCAGTTGTACTTTTATTTACATACCTCTGTTTATTGTGGTATTGTCCATTATATTTGTATTGTATATTGTTTATGATACCTTGCATTTTGAGTCTGTAGAATATCCCTCAACATTTTAGATAATTTCCCATTGCAAGAAGTCAATATACCAAGTTATTATTTTTTTTACTGTAGATGTTATGTTTATGTTTACAATTTATCTGAGCTGCTGGTAACAAGATTGCATTATCCCATTAATGGGAAGTGAATGCTTTATTCATAGGAATAAAACCAGTGGGGGAAGATCTAATGTTTATCCACCTTATCTTAGCCAGCTTTCTCATCCAATGTCAAGCCATTGGTAACTGAATGGCTCTGCTATGCTTGCTAGTTATCCACTTGAGAATAGCAAATACTTCAAGATGAGGAAATTAGTTTCTTCTCTAGTGATTCTGATCCCAACAAGATCTGCCGTAGCCTATTATCATCACTTGATAAAATATGTATCCCCCTCACGGCTGATTAATTGCATAAACAACTAATGGAAAAGCAGAGTAGAAAGGATAAACAGTACAGTAACTGCTATGCAATATAAAATGTATCTAAGATACTCATTTCCCAGAAGACACAGCCAGCTACACTAATGCATTATAATTCCTCAAGGTCCCACACTCCAAAGTTTATGATCACTCTTCTTCACAACGTGTTCCATCTTTTTACATTGTAACATTCTGTCTTCACATCTCATTGATTTTGGTACTGTGCTGTGCGTAGGCCTAACTATTCTCTATTCAGGGTTTTTTTGTCTCAGATGGACTATTCAGGCTATGATACAGAGTTTCTTTCTGCTTGTAGTTCGACTTACGTCTTAGCCGAGCATTATCTACTGCATTCGCACGTAAACAAGGACATCTGCTATGTGGCTGTTACATCCATGTCTTTAACATGTAGGGTATGATATAAACACAGTGAAAGTAGGCCTACTACAGCATACTGTTTTACATGGCATATCAAAACCTAGCAGAATAGTAGTGTAGCGAGGACAGAGCAAGAGGACAGTTGGTAGTCGCGAGGCCTGAGGGCATTTTATTTACCCACAACATAAGAGACCAAGCGTAACTAGAGCAAAGGAAAGCAACACAAGTGCTCAGGCGTCTTTTGTAGCTCACAATGGTTTCTCAGCTGGCACGTCAGGCTGCTCATATTTGCCGTTGTCTTATGTGAAGGGACAAACACAGGACAGGTGGAGTGAGGCTTTTCATTCCAAGCTTATGCTCCCCCCTTTATAGTCATTTGGTCCTGACTGGAGATGTCTGTATAGGAAAGATATAGACTGCTAATGCTGTCTATATCTTTTGTATCTTCTCTGCTTATTCTTGACTGGAATTTTCTGAGCCATATAAGGTTGTTTCCACCACCATCTCTCAATTCTGACAGAATTAAGAAAATGTTTCACTGGCAAAAATAAAAACGTAGATACATAAATAAAATCTGAATACATGTCTGATGTACTTTTACTGTCCTACTCGGGGTAGTGCTTACAGTTTGAAATTATAGTATAGAGTAAATGTTAGTCAGGACAGTAGTCAGTCCTCTAACTCTCTGATGTTGTCATCCAGTGTCCCAAAACACAGGTGGGTTTACTGTACCCTTGTAACCCTTTCTATACCATCCTGATTGCATTTTCACTAAATGCGCATGTTTATGTTTACAACACGTAAACTGTTAAGTTTCACAATTTTGGTGATTTTGAGTTTGGTATATTGAATGGTAGTATTTTCTAAATGACAACATTGTGACAACTGTGCTTCACAAGAATTGTAAGTAGAGTTTTGCCCAAAATATTGAATGGAACAGACATTTGATGAACAGCACATGTGGATTGGTGTAAATGATCTAGAACTTTGCAGAATGATTTGCTGTATGTTGTTCATAGAACTTGCTTTAGTGATTGTGGGAAACTGTAATGCTTTAGCAAATGTGAAAAACTGCCAATAGAAGCTGCATTCCTACATACAAGTAATACCTTGAACTGTTGCTGGCAGAGACCTTTTTATTCACCATTGAGCTCTGTGCTTGGCTTGATTGATTATGTGATTATACCTGCATGAACTACTAATATCAGATCAAAAACCAGCTACAGTTGTGAATCCCAAAGGAGTTGAATGGGCTTAACAGGCTGTTAGGTACAACATATTCACCTTCCTAACATTTATTTCCCTAGAACCAATGTAAATTGCTCTGGCTAAGAGCTGTTAAATGATTAAAATGTTAAATGGCATTCACCTTCCTAACATTTATTTCCCTGGAACCACTGTAAATTGCTCTGGATAAGAGCTGCTAAATGACTAAAATGTAAAATGGTAGAACACACACACACACACACACACACACACACACACACACACGTCCTTGATTTTTCATTCACACACATGCACATACACACACTTACCAAACACCCCCTTACTTGCCAGTCTTGATAACTCCTTCAATGCCTCAGATCGTTCTAATATCCACAGCATCTGCTTGCTCCTCATCCCCTTGTCTGGATGTCCAATTTGGAACGAATAAAAATCCAAGAATCTGTTCTGGAAAGAGAAAGATTGAAAATCCATGTGTTTAGTTACTGAAGCTACCCATCTATCGTTTACAATAAGGAAAAATAAGTGAGAAATGGTTGTTTTGAGTCTTACATTCTCTATAACATGCACTGCCCTTGGAACGTATTCAGACACCATCCCTTTCTCCCTATTTTGTTGGGTTATTATATAATATATAGACAAATATATATTTTATGCATTATTATTCTATTAATGCTCCCCAATGACAAAGCATTTGTGCAAATGTAGTGAAAATATTTTTTTTTTAAATACATTTTTATAGCTTTGCGATGACCATCCCAGACAGCCATGAAGTCATAGTAAAACCTCATAAACCTCAGATATAGAATTGTGTCTAGGTGTAGATCTGGGTATGTTTATAATATGGATTACTGTATATACAGTTTCAAAGCTTGTCTGGGATGGGAGAACATGCCAGAAGTTCAATTATCTCTGCAGCACTCCATCAGTCAGGCATTTATGGAAGAGGGGCTAGATAGAAGCCACTCCTACAGTAAGTAAAAGGCATTTGACATGCCACCTGAAGGACTCTTGGGAACATGAGTAAAAAGTATTCTCTGGTCTCATGAGACCAAAATATTAATATTAGACCTGAATACCAAGTGCTACAGTATGTCTGGTGAATGGCATCGTCATGACAAAGCGTGCTGGTGGCAGCATCATGCTGTGGGGATGCTTTTTAAGTGGCAGGGACTGAAAGGTCAGGACTGATGAAAGTATGAATGAAGGAAAATACACCGAGGTATTTGAGGGAAACCTGATCCTGAGCACACAGGACCTCAAAATGGGTTGAATATTTATATTTCTGCCTAACAATGCCAACAATACACTGGAGTGGTTTTGGGACAGGTCCTTTAGTGGCATGCCTGGACTTAGACCGATCTATGGGGAGACCTGAAGATCGCAGTTGACCAACACTCCCCATCCAATATGACAGAGCCTCCCATTCTTCAAAAAGGAAACCTTAATCCAAGTGTGCAAAGCAGTCAGGAGGCATAACTAAGAAGATTCCACGCTTAGCATTATGAAAGAGATTTCTAACACAGCTCAGAATATTGATATTTCAGTTTTTAATTTTCAATAAATTGGCACAAATTTCGAAAATACTGAATACTTTCCTATGGCACTGTATATACACGTTATCAATTCGGTGCACTTGGTCTTTTGATGTGTTCCCAATGAAGACTAGATAATCAGTTGAAGCTGTCTCTATAATCAGGAGATAGCATATGTAAGGAATGCTCTGGTTAGGGAAGTTAGAAGAGAGCCAAGGAGCATGTGATAAAAGGGTATTACATTAACAGTTACGTAATACAGAACATGCAGAGCACTTTACAGTCGCTTCACATATAGGGAACTTCCGAAGAATGATCTAGAGAAATCTGAAGAACATTTCTTTAACATGTTATTTGGTAAGAACTTACAATGCAGTGGCTCTCAAAATTATTAACATTTTGTTGTTGCAACCTGGATTTAATTAAGAGTTTTAGTCACTGATCAATACACAACACTACATACACACGAAAAATACAATATACAAATTGTTGTACATTTATTATATTTACAAAACAGAAAATGATTTATTGCAAAAAGTATTCAATAAGGCAATATTTAATTGAGGCGCTATTGGCAGCAATTACAACCATTTATCTATTTGGATATGTTACTACCAGCTTTGCACATATAAACACAGCAATTACTGCCCATTCCACTTTTCTTCTTCGTTGGATGTGACTTTTGGTGAACAGAAAAGTTTAAGTCTTTCCGCATATTCTCAAAACGATTGAGGTCCAGACTTACCAAAAAATGACATTCACATACTTGTTCCAAAGACACTCCGGCATTGTGTTGGCAATGTGCTGTTGGTTGATGTCATATTGAAAGATTAATCTACCCCCCAGTCTGAGCTCCTTTGCATTAGGTTTCATATAAGGACCTCTGTATTCTGCTCTCTTCCTCCTTCCTTCAATCCTAACCAATCCCTGAAGGGTCCCCATAGCAGGATGCTGCCACCACTGTGCTTAACAGTAGGGATGGCGTTCTTTGGATGATTTTTACGTAAGGCTTGTGCTGAACATAGTGCTTTAAAAAGCTCTATTTTGCTGTTATCAGCTCATGGAATCTTCTTCCACTTGTTCTCATGGTCTCCCACATGCGTCCTGTCAAAGTCTACCAGAGATTCTTATTTCCATTCTTGCATTAAGGCCACTTTTAGCATCTAGGCTACTGTTGCAGAATGCACAGTGTCTCGCTCCCGCATCTTGGTGGCCAGACTTGATTAATGGATAGTCAGTTTCTGAGGACAGCCTTTACTAGACTGATTCATAGTTGTGTCATATTTTCTCAATTTCTTCATAATGAACTTTACTGTGATGTGGGGGATATTCTCTTATTTGGAAATGTTCTTATATCCTACCCCTGATTGGTGCTTTTGAAGAACTGTATTATGGATTTGCTTTGAATGTTCCTTTGTTCTTTATTATAAAGGTATATTTAACATGGAATCATGTGAAACACATTAAATC
Source organism: Esox niger (assembly GCA_016801105.1). Lineage (NCBI taxonomy): Eukaryota > Metazoa > Chordata > Actinopteri > Esociformes > Esocidae > Esox > Esox niger. The sequence continues at coordinate 4,327 of JACXGJ010008300.1, read as the reverse complement.
CCCATGACTCTATTCATCCTTGCTTCCAAAGATAATTGTTTGCACCACAGCTCATTTAAGTGTGGGAGGTGACACTTATGCACTCAATAATTTCTGTGGTTTATCAGTTATTAATTTTGAAGTGAGGCAGCACTAGCAGATTTTATTTTTCACTTTGAAATTATGGACTTTTTCAGTGACCAAAACTCCTAATTAAATCCATTTAAATTTCCTGTTGTAGGCTACCACCAAGGGGGGATCATTTTAGGAACCACAGTGAATAATCTGTATTCAACATGTACATTTATGTATTTCCCCGTAAGACAAACTGAATGAACTTAAGATTTATAGTCATACTTTCTGGAGGAGCTATAAGAATGTCACTGTGGGTATGTTGTTTTTGTGCAGTGCATATTTAGTCATTAGCAATCAATCTTGATCTGGTAGTCTTCTAAGAAAATCCAAATGAATTGTTAATTACAAAGTAGTCTCTGCTTACTTGGCAGAATGATATTCTGACTATTTTCATTAATCCAACTGGTAATTGTTTTTCAGAACCTACAGTAACTTTGTCACAAGACGATTATGCACAGAGCATTTAAGTCTGGCACAACATTAATTTAAAGTTGACCTCAGTGGAACTTTCCATAATATGCTCTGGGAGTGAGCGTTCGAAGAGAAGTATGTGTCATCTTAGGGTTTTAACAAATCAAAATGTTGTGAGGCTTGGCTCCACATGGAGTTGTATTTGAAATCTGATGCTAACAAACACTATGCATAACAACCAGTCTAGCCTGAGCCAGTCACTTTGTATTACAAAAGAGGAGAAATCCAGTCAGCATCCTACAATATCAAAAGCACTGTTCCTTCAATTAGATAGATAGCTACTCAAGTAGAGTAATTCAATCACAATGTACACAATACATTGAAGCAGTACATTCCTTGTTTTTCTTCCACTGCAGTATCTTACTATAAATACAGTTTAGCTGCATTGTTCACTCAGCTGTCCCGCAACTATTATAAGCACTCAGTACTTGAATAAACAAGACAAGAGGAGAACAGCGTTCTTGAATATGATTGGTTGGTAGAACAAGCTAATTAAACCAATGCGTATCGACCGAGGAATTTATTCTATTGTTCTTGTTGGCTAACGAAGGCCAAATATGACTGATTGTTTCACCAGACCTTCAGAGCATTTGGATGGAGGTAACAGGGAACGAGATGAGAGTTAAACAACAGACTCTTGCTAGGCATTTATGAAAAGGTAAGTATGCCCCCAAAAATCTAAATGTCTCAGATTTTGCTTACTTTTTAAATTGTTTACAGGTGAAGTTGAAGCTAATATTGTGGATTTTGAACATTTATTTTGGGTTGTCTTCAATTAAGTGTGTCCTTAATTAAAAACAATACTAGAAAAAAACTGGAAATACTAAGAAAAATTGTAATTTGGTAGAAATGAACAACAATATCAGGCCAAATATTTTATTTTAAAATCGATAAAATATTTTATAGTGCTCAGACTATGACCTAGTTATTTTTGTTTTCATTTCCAGTGGTCCAAAAATGTTTTGTAACATTGTTCTGTTACAATAATACATTTTGAAATTAATCAGCATTTTAATCGAGGTTCATGATTCAGGTTCTGCATTATGATACAAATTCAAGGCATGTGCTGTTGATGAAAGAGATCCTGAATACTGAGTAGCCCATAGGTTTCATGGAATTTGTTGTCACTTGACACTGAGTAATCGTAATTGTGATTTCTGTAAGGGTGGTTATAGGGCTCCTGAACAGGCTGATTAGCAGTGTGGTCATGCCAACACAAGTATCCCTGGTCTTCATAAATATACAAATTATTATTATAAATTCTTGACATGGACTTGAAAAGAGACTTTTTTTCATACAAAGGGCACAGTTTTTGCTAAAAATAAGTACTGGACACAATTTACTCAGATATGCAGATATCACAAAAATCTGTGATACAGAGCTACACTCTATGAATAGTGAATACATTCTCCAAGATGAAAAGGAATGGAATTCCAGGTGAGGTAATTATGTTTGCCATTATGGTAAGAAGGTCATATTACCTGGTTTCTCAAACGCCTGTGTCTTATTATAATACTGTAATGGTGAAAATGAATGCCCTGCATATGTACATGTATTATTCTTTACAGATAAATTAGTGGAGTATGCAATTAACGCCACCGCTGAAGAAACTCTAACCGTCTTGAAAGAGAAGAAGCTCCTGAATGTTGAGGTTTCAGAAAAGAAATCTTGAGACTGTTGCACATTTCAATAGTGTGTGAATAAACGGTAGGAACGTTACTTATCCAAAATGTTAGCCTCTAGCAGTAATAATTGCCATTGCGGACATGGGAGTACCTACTGGTGGGCTCGCAATCCTCAGCTCAACAATAGGGAACACTGCTGGTAAAATATATTTATCGATGCAAGGGGAATCCCAATTTAAATACAGTAGATACTATCCACCCTGGATCCTGAGAGAATAACGATATTGGTTATTAGGATGAACCTAAAGTTTTTTCAAATTCACTGGCAGTAATCAATGGCAGTATCTCTTTTTGTTGTCCCTAATTTTACCAAGCAGGATGATGGAAAACATTTCCATTTGCAGAGACGACCTGGGAGCAATTAGGGTTAATTGATTTGCTCATGGATAAAACAATAGATTTCTCTGCTAGCCATTTCGGGGATGTAATCTAACAGGTTTTCAGTTAATGGTCAAATGCTCTTACCACTAGACTATCTGCTGCTGTTCAACAGAATTATTGAAAGAAGAAGAAAGAAGGAAGACTGCACACTACATTTGCACTTAGTTTCTTACCTTGGCTGATTACATAAATCTGATCTCAAGTTGTACTTTGTTACCATGTGTTTTCTATCTCTATTTTCTCTCCTTGAAGTTTTATAGACTACCCATGAGGAATTGCAATTGTCAAAGCATCTGTTAACAAGGCAGAGTTCATCTTAAGAAATGCTACAAGCCCCTCAGGCCCTGAACTTTTGATTGAGACATAGATTAGCTTTTACACTCTGACAGTGGTTCTCTATCCCCTACTGTGCTCTTTATTTTCTTTCTAAATCCTTTGCTGTTTTTTCTCCTGACTCTTTAACCCTATGCTTCTCCATCCCCAGATTCATCTTCTCCCTCATCCCCCTTCCTTCAGACCTGCCCAGTATTCTGTTCTGTGACAGCAAGCTCCGAGAACAGGGCTGAATGATCCTTTATCCTTTCACTCTTTCCTCACTACCTTTTCACCCTCTCTATATGCTGCAGATAGTCATATCACTTGAAATTTCAAGCATCATCCACTAACTGCGTACAACTATTTGCCACTTTCGTCTCTTTCCTCAATCCGCCAACTGAATATTTCCTTTTTGTGGGTGACTTTATCGATTACTTTGAAGGTGCACCTGACATATTCAGTCTATTGAGTCCATTGGTTTCTCACACAACAAACTTGTCATTGCAAAAACTATTTTCCCCATCTCTCAGAATACACTCAACTCAACATGCATTGGCATCCTTAACGATACTGAGCAAAACTGAATGCATAACAGCAAGCAACACAAACACTGACTCATATTTTGGTCTCAAACATAAGGGGAGCGGTACCATTTCGAAAAAAATGCATTGTCAGACATAAAATACTATATATGGTAGTATGACTTTTTTCTGTAATATATTGTTGGTGTAACCCTGGACAACACCCTGTCACACCATGACGGTGACTCGCACTTGCAGGATTATGCTTTACATCATTTGTAGAGTACGACCTTAACACACACAGAAAGCTGCTCAGGTACTAATCCAGGGACTTGTCATTTCATGTCTGGACTACTGCAACTCACTTTTGGAAGGACTCGTCCTCAATCGCCCTCAATCTTCCGCCACTCAAATAGCCTGTCTATTCTTTAACCTTCCAATATTCTCCACACTCCACTGGGCTCCAGTTAAATCTGCCCCTTCCTAGATTCAGGTAGTGCTCAAACCCAAAATCCCTACCCAAGCTCTTTATTCCGTCACCTCTGGTCTCTTGGCCATAGTACCCCTATGAGATGGCAGCCCTCGCTCAGACAAGGCAAAGCTCTTCTCTGTCCTGGCATCCTAATGGTTTAACCATTAGGTTTCTCTTGAAGCAAGAAAAGCAAAATTCTTGCCTTAAAATATCCTAAACCCTAACTCTACTTTTAAAAGTATCTTAAACAAAAATGTTTTCATATCATAAACCTAACTTTTAAGAGTATTTCAAAACATGTTGTAGCTCTGTTCGTGCCCCAAATATTGCCTTTCATGAATTCATATTAGCAGATTTAATAAGTATTC
>JACXGJ010008299.1:0-27667 GCA_016801105.1 Esox niger | reverse complement strand
CATCCTACCTCAGCCCATCACACCTCCATCCTACCTCAGCCCATCACATCTGCATCCTACCTACAACCTATCCCACCTCCACCGCATCACCATCACTCATTCACAGAGATATGCCGCTGTCACACAGGAACAACTGAAGTGGGTATCAATAAACACGTGGCGAATTACATTCAGCATTCAGGGCTGGAACCATCCCAGTTTAAAATTAGAAAAGCAGCAGTGATAATGACATAGAGCAGGGCAATCCCAAGTTAAATGCACTGGCCTGGTGTCCCAGGTCAGTTGGGATTGATCAGCCCTGAGATAAATAATACTCGAAACCACTATTAAATTCCTCAAACAGTGCCCATAGTACCCTCACTAAGCCGCATGTCTCTTGTGTCCAGCCTGACCTCATGCTCCAGGCTGCTCTGCTTCAGTCCACCTCATCCCCACACTGACCACAGACACCGAACTCCATCCGTCCACCTGTCCATTGGTCCGTCCGCTTCCTGCCCGGTTCACGCAAGGCGCAGTCTGTTTTAAGTCTGCCGGCGGTGTACATGTTGTCCCTGTGATGATGTCCCTTCCCGTCTACGTGCAGTGCTATGTACGTGTTTAGAAGCTTAGAAGCTTCCACGGTAGCGGGGGTGACAGGAGGAAGACCTTCAGAAGGTGTCGGTAACTGTCTGGTCCACACGGGGGACAAGCTGGGACCCGTTGGCTGCAGTGGGACCGCGTCGGTGAATCACCGTCCTGTCCCCGCGTTCACCTCTGGGGGAGAGTTAAAGTGTGGGGTCTTAATCAGCATTGTTATGACAGCGTAGATCCTGTAAAACCAGCTCATTGTCCACATCAGTCTCCCCTGACCTTTTCCTCTTCTCCTACAGTCGCCATATCCGCTTTATAAATCACCCGTGGGCTCAAACACCACGGGAATGTCAGTTTCACATTTAATCTCGTCCCCCCCCACCCTTCCCCCACCCACCTGCGCCTCCTCTAATTTAAGCACATCTAGGATTTAATTGAATTGTAAAGGTCAGTGGTGCAATTATTTCTGAATAAATGACTGACCTATAATTTCCATGACCCCGGTCATCATTTATATCTCTGTCTGATGGCCGCGACTGCGGCGGGACATATGGGCTGGTATCGACCCCCTCTGACTGTCGTCCTGCTAGGCGGCAAAGCCGTTCTAACAAGTGTATCTGTCATTTACGAGACAGCCTGTGCTCGTAGCCCTCCCGATTGACAAATAAAGGCGCCAGCATGTCAGGGACGCAGGGTACGACTGGCAGCATTGCACCGATGAAAACTCTGTTGGTTGTTAAACAAAGTAGGCAGGTGCAGAAGGTAATATTTTAGGCCTTGACCATATTGTTTTGGTCTGTTTTGTATTGCGATGCGTTGTTTGTCTGTGTGCGTGCCTGTGCGCGTGTGTGCGTTTGCCTGTGTTTTTGTGCTCATTTGTGTGTCGTGCTGGGGTGGAGGGATGTTGTCATGGTGATGTTTCAGCGACTGGCTGCTCATTTCCACCGTGGTCATCCAGTTTGCCAGGGTCAGGCCGGGCTCTCCATTCATCGCTGTTTTGGATTTTAATGTCTTCCGTGTATAATGTGTGTATTATGTGCGTGGGTGGGTGAGAAAGAGAGCGAGAGAAAAGTGAGTTCTCCTTTGTCTTTCACATTGTGTCTTTGTATTACAGTGCTGTGCTGTCCTCTGTGTGTGAACGATGATACATAACGTGTGTGTGTGTGTGTGTGTGCGTGTGTGTGCGTGTGCGTGCGTGTGTGTGTGTGTATGTGCTGAAACACAACCTGCAGTGGAGCGCTAATGAGTAAGTGCACTCTTCTTTTTTTATTGTTGGGTTTTATGTAAAGTTGCTCAAATGCTCTCAGGTATGGCGGCCCTGAACGGAGGCCTGGGCGGCGCGGGGCTGACGAATGGCACGACGGGCACCATGGACGCGCTCACGCAGGCCTACTCAGGGATCCAGCAGTACGCAGCCGCAGCCCTGCCCACCCTCTACAGCCAGTCTCTGCTGCAGCAGCAAGGTGCCGCCGGCAGCCAGAAAGAGGGTCAGTGGGCGTGGGGCGGAGGCAGGGGCGGAGCCAGGGGGTACGGGGCGGAGCCAGGGCATGGGGCGGAGCCAGGGCGTGGGGCAAAGCCAGGGGGCGGGGAGCAGAGTTGGGGGGTGCGGTGGTCCGGAGGGTGAGGGGAAGTGAGGTTGTCAAGGGGTTTAGAGATCTAACCCGGATGACAGTCTGTTTAGAGTTCACAACTTTTGTAACAGTTGTACTAATCAGGTAGGTAGCCTGTCCTGCTCAGGGAGAGGAAGTGCATGCTGGGATTAATTTGTGTCAATTTACTCTCTCATTTTATTGCTGACCCACTTGACATCTGAACAGTTTTCTAGAAAAATCTTAACTGATATCTTGATGCAGTATCCTAAACAAGTGTCCTTTAAACAAATGTTAATAGTTATGTGGAATAGTAACTGAAATCTACTTGACACTGTCTCTTTTTGCCATTATATATAACCTCACATGTTATTATATACAGTCCCCTCCAAAAGTATTGGAACGGTAAGGCAAATTCCTTTGTTTTTGTTGTTCACTGAAGACATTTGGATTTAAGATCAAAAGATCTTTCATGAGACAAGTGTTCAGTATTTCAGCTTCCATTTCCTGGTATTCACATCTAGATGTGGTAAACAACTCAGGACATACCACCCTTTGTTTGAACCCACCCATTTTTCATGTGAGCAAAAGTATAGGAACGTGTGACTGACAGATGTTTCTTTTTGCCCAGGTGTTGCCTTTTAGGTTGATTGTTCAAACAATAAATAGCTCTGCATGACTCTAAGTTTCCATCTTTGGTTTCAACCTATAAAGACTGAATATCTTGTTAAAAAGAATAAACCAACATGAAGACCAGAGAGCTGTCTATGGGAGAAAAGCAAAACATTGTCAAGCTGAGAAAAGAAGGAAAATCAACCAGAGCCATTGGACAAACATTGGGCATAGCAAGCACAACAATTTGGAATGTCCTGAAAAAGAAAGAAACTACTGGTGTACTGAGCAACAGACGTCAAATATGTCAGCCAAAGAAAACATCAGTAGCTGATGACAGAAATTTCATGAGAAAACCTCAAAACATCAGTAAGTGACATCACCACTGACCTCCACAGTGCAGGGGTGAAGGTATCACAATCCACTGTTCGAAGAAGACTCAGAGAGCAGAAATATAGAGGCCACACCACAAGATGCAAACCATTCATCAGCAGTAAGAATCGGAAGGCCAGATTGAAATTTGCAAAGAAGCACAGAGATGAGCCGCAAAAGTTCTGGAACACAATCTTATGGACTGATGAGACCAAGATTAATCTCTACCAAAGTGATGGAAAGGCCAAAGTGTGGAGAAAGAAAGGAACTGCTTATACAAGCTCATCTGTGAAGCATGTTGGATGTAATATCATGGCTTGGGCATGCATGGCAGCTACTGGAACAGGATAATTAATATTTATTGATGATGTTACTGATGATGGTAGCAGCAGAATGAATTCAGAAGTGTACAGAAAGATGTTGTCTGCCAATATGGGAGAATGCATTGAAACTAATCGGGAGGACGTTTGTCATGCAGCAGGACAATGACCCAAAGCACACTGCCAACAAAACAAATGATTTCATCAGGGGAAAAAAGTGGAAGGTTTTAGACTGGCCAAGTCAATCACCTGACACCCCGAAACAAACAAGAACTGAAAGAAGCAGCGGTAAATGCCCGGAATAGCATCACAAATGAAGAATGCAACAGTTTGGTGATGTCGATGGGTCGCAGGATTGAGGGAGTTATTGCAAGCAAGGGTTATGCCACCAAATATTAAATGTTATTTACTTTAAGATTATTTGTTCCATTACTTGTGCTCACCTAAAAATGCTGTGGTCTAATACAAACAGGGATGTGTCCTAAATTGTTTAACACATCTAGATTTGAATATCAGGAAATTAAAGCAGAAATTCTGAACTGATCTTCAACCCAAATGAGTTCAGTGACCATCAAAAAACAAGGAATTTGCCTTGCTGTTCCAATACTTTTGGAGGGGAATGTAGAACCCTAAGCATTGCACTGGGTATGACATGTGACCTGTAACATGCACTCAGGATTCCAACCAGATAACGTGCATCCATGAGGGACAGGTCTATTTTTGGATAGTTTTCTCCACTTAATTTTCTTATAGTTGGTCCACATTATAGCATTTGGACATTCTGCACAAATGTCATTTTGATTCCATTGTTTTAGTGTTACGGAAATGCATTTTATCTGGTCCCTAAACATCCTGGCTCAATGCCAGGTAGCTAAAGTGAAAAAAGATAATTGAATGTGTTCGTTCTATTGATTGATGTTATTCTGGTGAGCAGTGATTTCTATAGTCTTCTGGGGCAACAGGTACTGACACAAGCTGTATGTTTCGAACTCCAGACAAGTTGACAGAAAAATAGCCTGCCACATGTTGGAATAAATAGACACATGCGAAAGGGACCAGTAAAGCGAATTATCAAGATCAAACTGCTTACTTAATTAGCTTAATTCATTATAACTAATGTTAATCCGATCAAATATCACACACTCGTGATGCTAAACAGTGCCTGTTCAGGCTGTGACAAACAACAGGAAAGGGGATAAGCTGTTTTTATGCCTCAGTGTCCTATCTTAGATATCCCAGACACGTCTGGGTTTCCCCATTCCGGGCTGCAAACATTTTTAAGTCAGTGTAAACTGGACATGATTGATAAATGCAATCGGAAACAGAATAAAAACAGAGTTGTCATGTGTCCACTGTGTTTCAGGAGCGTTTGACTCTAACCCTTTACCATGACTCTATCCTGTTAGGGCCTGAAGGGGCCAACCTGTTCATCTACCACCTGCCCCAGGAGTTTGGGGATCAGGACATCCTGCAGATGTTCATGCCTTTTGGAAACGTGGTCTCTGCCAAAGTCTTTATCGACAAACAGACAAACCTGAGCAAGTGCTTCGGTACGTCAGCCTGCACTGTGTTCACAAACCTGTGGATAAGTTACATTTTGAATGGCTTGCCCGAACTTCTGCCCCACATTCAATCCCCAACAAATCTTTCCTCACTTTCTTTCCCATTTCATCTCTTCGTCTCCGCCCTTCCTCTCCCTCCCTCTATTCTATTTCTCTCTACCTCCCAGGCTTCGTCAGTTATGACAATCCAGTGTCGGCGCAGGCAGCCATCCAGGCCATGAATGGCTTCCAGATCGGCATGAAGAGGCTGAAGGTGCAGCTGAAGCGCTCCAAGAACGACAGCAAACCTTACTGATCTTAGCACTAGGGCCTTTCTGCTCCCATGTTAGCACTGCTAGGGTAAGTCCCCATACGAGCCACGACCTCTACACAGGGACTGGGGGAGGGTGGGATGCGGGGTGGGTGGGATTGCGGGGGGGATACCAAATTTGACCACCAGAGGGAGACTTCTTTCCCTTATGTTTTTGTTTATTTTGCTTTTTCGTTCAGCCATATTATTTATTATTGTGATTTAAAAAAATATTTTTTCACATGAACGCTCCAATTACAGCCATTCTTTTGTAACACTTAAAAAAAGAGTAGCTATCATGGGTAGCTTTTTTTGTTGTTTTAAAATGTGTATTTAATTTTGATTATTTATGTATTGTAACGAGATTTGCTTCAAGCAAAAAAAAATGAGTAAGAAAAGAAAACAGAAGCTCTAGGATTTTTGTTGCTCTCCTTGTGAACCTGAGGACTGATGAAAGGATACAAGGGTTCATTTCTCACAACGTACCCATATGCACATGACAGTTAACCTCCTGGTGTTGGTTTCCAAGCCAACCGTCGCTGCTTCTGTGACCCCTCTATGCCTGCTGACAAACACCATGGATTAAAAGGTTAAAACAAAACCTAGTGGCAGTTTGTCAGTCAAGGACAGCATCATAAACACTCCTATCAAAACACTCCAGCTATTTTAGTCTTATGACTCCATTCATATTTCTTTAAGTGGAGAGTCTTTTTTATTTCACACTAAAACAATTATACATTAAAATTCTATACTTTTCTGGGTCAGATCACATTGGTCTTTGTTGAAGGGGATATTGTGTAGAACATTTTCAAACATCCACAAACTGATGAAGGCTATAAGAAAAACATGTTTATGGGGATGGGGTTAACTGAAAATACTTGATGTTTCTTGAGAGATAAAAAAAAATGTCAAAGTACAGAAAGCCACAGGCCTGTACATTTTATTTGTAAAAAAAGCAGTTATATTTTTATACACAATTTTTACTGCCTCAAAAAAAGGATTTTATTTATTGCCTATTGTCAAGTTAATGGACTCCTTAAGAATATAATCTGTTAGAATAGAATCTTGTCAAGTAGTCTTTTGGAATTCAGAACTACTGTAGTATTCACTAGAACACTGAACCACATTCCCACCTTTCTCTGCCTCGGCTCCCTTCACTTTCACAGACTCACACTCCTCAGCTCTCTCTCTCCCTCTCTCCATCAGTAGCGGTATTTGACCTGTCAAAATTCAACCTTTCCTTGCGTTTAGTTTTTGTTCATGTGTTTCGTTCTGTTTTGTTCGTTTGTACTGTACAAAGATCTTTGAACAGTTTTCCCCAAATGATGATCCATCAGCCTCTCTTGGGGCTTGTGATGGATATAGCTTTGGGTGTTCTGTAAATGTGCGTCTGTATGTATTATTAAGAGAGTGTGTGAGAGTGTGTTTGTACTGTGAATGTGTGTATGTGTGTGTTAGTATTAATCCAAAACGTATATCATTTTCTAAAAAAAAATGGAAATAATGAAAGATAAAAAAAGGCAATTGTGTAGTAAGTGGTGTTGCTGTTATGACCTAGTGGTTTGCATTGTTGTTTTGTTGTTGTTGTTTGTTGTTCTGATTTTAATGCTGTAGTGGTGTGGTACCCTGGCGCTCTGTTCTGTGTGTAACACTCTCCTCTCCCCTGTTTTCTTCCCCTATAGAACCATCTCCATGCCTGTTAGCTCATCGTTTGCCTAGCATGTCTCCGTGGCGTCCAAAACACAAAAAAACAAAAAAAGTCTCATCGTCCCGTCATTGTTTTCTGATGTCTTTTCTGAGCTCACCTGATCATAACCTGGTCTCCGCCTACTGACCTTTTGAACTTTGAATCTAGCTTGACCTTTTTTGGAGTTTTTTATTTGTTGCATGTGACCTCATTTTGTTGTTTCTTTTGGGGGGAGATGGGGTTGGTGTGGGTACATTAGGGAGGAAGGTGGGAGGGAAGGGATAAAGGGGGAGGAAAAAACAAATGTGAAAAAGTATAGCTGCATACATAAGAAAAGACTGAGAACTCTTACAGACAAAAACAAAACATTTTTTTTTAGAAAAACAACCTGTGGCAAAATAATTTCCATTCGATTTATTTAGTTTTGTTCAGTTTCCTTCTTTTACGTTGGGTTTCCTTTTTCTTCCTTTTTTCATTTAAAGTAAACTTGAAAATTCAGTACAGGGATTGGCATGCTGTCTTGTTTCTGGCACCACTAGCAATATGAGGCCAGGAGCAGACCCTGTCGGTTTCTATGAAAAATAGACTACTTCCAAACAGTTTTGAATAAAAACTGTCTGATCAATATTAGACTCTCTCAGAGCTCTATAATGGTTTTTACATTTTTCAGGCAGTGTAAAGTTTTTTGATAAGGCCATTTTAAGTGGCTCTGTTTCTCATTAAAGTCTATATATAGAACCACTTTTTTCTAGAGTAGTTTAAGGTATTAAAAAATGTCAACAAAAAAAGGCTTGCCCTGTTTGGGGGGAGAAATGCTACCTACTGGTGTTACCTTTTGCTGAACTGACTCACAGATAGACAATCCGTGGTTTAAATGCACATGATGACGAAATGACCTATATTTTCTACTGTTTAAATGTATAGAGGAAAAAATACTAAAATACCTGTAACCCGCGTTAACGTTGGTGCTTCTCGTGAGTTTAGTTGTGGTTTAATTACAAGTCTAACGGTCTTAAGTGTCTCATGTTTTTAAAGAGAAGACTAAAAAAAATCAGTTTACTTGAAAAATAGACAAAGCCTTTCATATTGCTATAATTACTATAAATGTTCATTTTTTTTAAGGAGTCCCTATTTGCAAAATGTACTGTTGGGTAATATTAAATTCCTAAAAAATATATATATATATAAATATATAAATATATATATACCATGTCAGCTTGTGAAGCATCAATGTCATTATTATTTTATTTCTATTGTGGGAAACAATATTTAGATGTTTTGTTGTTCAGCAAAATGTGATTTTCTTTTCTTAAAAAGAAAAAAAAGACAAGATCAGTGGAGTTTAGTGCCAAATTCTGAAGATACATCCTGCCTATAGCGCGTCAGTGTATTTCTTGTGAAATTATTTGATAACATGGGTATTTTATTAAGTGTTTTGTATGGATCCCTCATATTTAAAAATATAGATTTAAAAAGTTTGTTAACTTGCTATTCTGTGGTCTTGTTGCCTGAAACTGTTCATGTTTTGCTTTTTTTTGTAAAGATGTAAAAAGTGCCCATGTGTCATACACACACATCTACACACTTGCACGTCCACACACAAGCACACACACACACGCACAAACACACACTTGTGAAGACCAGACAGTTGACTTTACTTTGTTGTTGTGTATGAGAGCCCCTGAGTGTGAGAGCCTCTACAGGATAGATTCCATGTTCTATTCTACCAGTATTTACATTACCGTACACACACACACACACACACACACTCTCTCACATGAGCCATTACCCAGAGCATTCTTCAAAGCCTTACCACAAGCCTTTACAAACACAGGCACATCAAAACAGTCACACACCAACCATCAGCCTCGCTCTTTGTTTCATAAATGTGCACACTCACACCATATGAGTTCGGCATTCAGCTGAGAGCCAAATGTAAAGCCTTATTTGAAGTTCTGTCTCATTATACCCTTTATCAAGGAGAAGTTTTTCGTTGAAGTTGCTAGAAAATGGGAAGAGGGCATCGTTATATTTTTGGTCATGTTTGTGTCACTACAAACAACACGAATGCATTTCGTTCATGATGTAAGCGAAGGGCAAGACTTACACATTCCTACAAAAGCCTCAAACCCTGCACAGACCCACTCAAATCCAGGTTGACAGTACAGAATGATTTTCAGCTGTTGTGGCTTTGTTGTTTCTTCAGTTCAGGACATTATATTTATGACTGTACCATTGTTACAAAATTCTGTTTGCCATAATGGGCTTGTAGATGTCGAGTGGTGGGAGCATTTGATAAGTAACAGAAAGGTTGCCGGTTTGATTACCTGAGCTGACATATAGAAAATCTGTAGTTGTGCCCTTGAGCAAGGCACTTAATCATAATTGCTCCTGTAAGTTGCTCTGGATAAGAGCCTCTACTAAAATGTAACCACTTGAGATGCAACCATTTGAGATGCCAAAGTATTGTCAACATTCTCATAGTCATTTCGTTTACATGACACAATGCTATCTGTCCGTCAGTCTCAGTATTCTGTAAAACTGGGCTCAGTATCCCTTCCCTGGAAACCAAGTTTACGGTCTGCAAAATGCAGCACTATTTTATACAGAAATTCACCAGTCGCCTTAAACAGGGAGTGTTGTATCCATATAGATTAACTTGTCTAACAGGATATGCAGTCTGTATGTGTAATAGGTGGTGTGTGCCAAGTCTAGGTTTACTGTCCTGTACTGTCCCTCCGGCTGCTCCAACTCTGGGTAAGCATGTCACCATTTAGAGAAGCAAAATGGCCACCTTCTTTAGCGTAGCTCTAAAACTGAAGAGCAAGGGGAAAAGCAAGTACATTACTGTAATCCGTTTCATCGTCTTTTTATAGATTAACAAGGTTTATTCGAAACACCTAACCAATTTGAGCCGCGTTAGTGAAGTACACACAAGGGAAATAAATGTGATGAAAGGGTAGCCATCTTCTTCAGTTCACCTGACAGCTAAAAAAAAATTTTGCAGCCAAGTTGCAGAGTCTGTGTTCTTGTCAAGTTACCAAGTCAATGTCAAACCTAGATTGTCCACATATAAATTGAAGACGTTTACAAAGCAGTAAGCATGTGTGTTTCCATACAAACAGCTAGAACTACCTGCAGAAATATCATCACCATTGCCACTATTATGTCCTACTAAACACTCCTGTGGTAGTAGATTATGTCCTATATTGTTGTTAACGTGTGTTTATCCTAGTCTCCTTTACCCAAGACCGATGCAGTATAAGTCCTCGCTAAGGCCCTTCAGGTATCCTCACTGTGAGGACCATGTTTGCACTGTAAATACATGTCAGAACCACAGACAATTCCTTCAGCTACCAGTACATCAACCCATGGTAGAGCATAACGTCTTCGATCCCAACATTTTATGCTTTTGGGGGTGATACTGAATGGACATTTGTGTAATACTCAAGAATTCCCAAATGTCTCACACCACACCACACCACACACACACACACACACACACACACAAAAACACAGACAGAGCCAGTTGGCACAGTGAAGTCTGGTTAAGTCGCAGTGTGTACGATGTTTCAGAAAAAGCACAAGAGGGTTCTCCACAGACAGATTGAGTGTCTGTGAAGGGCTTCACCTCAGGGGCTGTCATCACTGATGCTTGTTGTGATCTTTCTATCTCGTCACCGTTTTCTGTTCTCTTTCTTTCTTAATTATCTTAAGTGCTATTTATCAAACAATGAAATTGTAAAGGAAAAAAAACAACAACTTGTAGTTTCTTTGCATTTTGGCTTATTATGTCAAGTTAATGGGGGAGATGTTTGTGTGTTTTCTCTCTTTCTGTGCCGTAAAGAGCTTGTTGTCTGTAGACTAATATAATTTGGTTTGATTCTAAAGGATTTCAATAGTTTTAGTATTGTCTTGAAAGAAGCCAAAGTTAATGCATTTCAGTGGATTCTGTAAGCGTGTTGTATGTTTGTTTGACAACACTTCGAAATCTGTCATTGGATGGGATTTAAAAAGTACAAAAAATACAGGCTTTCCTATTTCTACAACTGATTGTACTTATGCATTTTGTACCAGTGGAACTTTTTATACTGGAGATTAAAGGAAACAAATAACAATTAGAAAAACAACCCTGTCTGGCCTCGTGATGTGGCCTGACCTTTGACTGGTTCCCGAGTATGATTTCTAGCTGGCATCAAGAAAGTTGGGTTTTAATATAAGATTTTCTAGAAGAACTTTGGCTTGGTTTCTTTAATTAATTAACATCTTCTTTTTCACTTGTGTGGTTCTTTCTTTTCGAAAAGAGCGGTTAGGCGAGTGTTGGTTTATTTTATTTTTTGCTTTAAAATAGTTATAGAAGTTTGTCTATACAAAAACGGTAAGTTTCATTTAACTTCTGTATTGTGACGTCTACATGATAAGACAATTAGGAATATAAATATTTAGTCACCTTCGGTGGATTAATGTATTAGTTTAATAAAGAAATAAACTAATTAGAGGTTTTTGCTTTTAGCTGTTTAGATTTTTCTGGTTCTTCTGTCCTCTGTGAACTAACTGTGTAGCTGAAGCAGTCAGAATTATTTTTGTAAACGTATGTTCTTGTGTGATGCAGTTTTTTGCTTCTGTCTCCGATATTAAACCATTTTTCCTAATACTCGTCTCTCTCTCTGTGTGTGTTGTTGTGTTCCAGTGGCTGTCTGATGTCGTAACGTTTCACACAACCCCAACGTTTCACGTCTATCTCTCCTCTCACTCGCACTCTCTTTTCTCTCTCTGGTGTTTGTGTTTTGTTTTACACATACAGTAGTACAGTTGATTTCATCCCTAGTGACAATTCACTATGATGTCCTCACTAAACATGGTAATATACATCAAGGTGTGTATGTATATTACTGTGGAGCCCAACTTGCTGTGACAGTCAGTACCTTTCTTTTGTGGGAATAGGGGCATGATGAAGTATTGAAACCAGAAATAGCCTGGCAGGATTTTGAGTTGTAAGAACAAATGTTTACCTTCCTCATTCACGCTCACATTAATGGAGTTTTCATAAATTGAACTTGGTGACTACCAGCCTGTTATTTTTGTCCAATGTGGTTCTGCCTGACCACATAATTAGCTGAACTATTTTTTAAGAAGATGGGACTTTTGGCTGTCCTTGATGAGGAAACGGCTGCTATTGGCCAATGTGAGTGTTCCCTCATCAGGGATTGGTTCTGGGCATGGTCTGTCTACTACTGTATGTCTGTGTGCAACTCCACATCTGTACTGTGTCAGTGTCACTACTGCATCCACCAATACTTAATTTAATAGGAGAGAGTCAAAAGAATAGCCTCTAAACATAGACTCAGTATACATTTAACTTATGACAATGTATCCACACCTTGAAGAGTTAGTAGGCTACTTTTGGAGGATTATGGATTCTGAACTTACCCTCCATTTTCAAGCCTGGCAATAATTTTGATCACCCATTGTGTTAGATACAGCTGGTGCTGGGGTCTAACATCTGAGATGATTCCACTACTGTTTTCTCTCTAGCGTCGAGGGATTTTATTTTCATCAGTGCAACACACAGCCAAGCCTATTATTAAATATTGATTGTGAGTTTCAGCCAGGACGTACAATAAAATGCATATAGTATAGCCTGTGGACCCTAACTGTAGATAGATGACTATAATTATCAACATTTCAGCAATGAAATAAAAAAAAACACTTTGGCAATGTCTAAAAGGGGAACAGTATTTTTTCTCTCTCTCCTATGGTTATGCTTTTTCTTTTCAATGATCCAAAGCCAAAGGTGGGAAGAGATATTTTTAAAAGCACATTTATTACTGTACCTGTCTGACAGAAAAATGGGACAGCGTAACAATTCATATAACTGCTGTTGCCAAGCCATTATCATACAGTTATGAAAGGACATCACTGTGGGTGGTTATTGCAACATTTAGGGCTAAATTAAATCAAGCCTGCATGCATTGTAGTATTTATGCGGCAGTGTGTGGGTGTTGGTGAATACGGTTAATACACAGTGTAAACAATTCACAAACGTATGTGCACCGCCCTTTTAAAGTGGATTTGAGTTTCTTCAGCCGCTACGGAGAAGTCAACTCTACGGTCACGACGACTCTTCACAAAGCTTACATAGTCAAAAAGAACCAATCAGGTAAGCGCATTCTCAACATGACCTCACCTCACCTGTTGACAACAGCCACGTCTCAGGTAAGCCCCTGCAACATCTATGGAAATTAGTGGGCCTTCATACAGTAGGTATTATTTTGTCAAACCAGTCAGCTAAACACCAGTTATGCCAAGTTATTCATTAGACATTTTACTAGTTAAAATTGTTGAGGTGAAGTACGAGGATGGATTTAGTATTCTAGCACTAGCTAGACAATTTGAATGGTTATTCAAGAGCAATATGAGTGAAATGTTGGGGCACTGACGTAGACAAATGTGTAATAGACTGCAATATTTTCATACTATCGTAAAAGCCTGAGAGAGCCCTATCATACACAGCAGTGTTTACAACACCGTGACACAGACCTGCACCATTATTCAAATGTTCAAGCAGCCCAGAGGGAGACCCGCACAGCACGCACATTCAAACGCTACGACACCGCACTTCCCCTGCCAAACTGCCTATGGTGACTGGAGACACATCCTGCTGTAACAGGGATGCAGGCGTTCCAGATACTTATACAGAGACCGAGAAAGAGATAGCATGGGTGGAAGATCGGAAAGATTGAGTGGAAAAGACAGCGAGTGGGGAAGAAGATTGTTTGACGAGCTTAATGAAGATTATTCACCCGGAGAGACAGCTGTTGCCCCCCACTTAGTAGCAGAGATTCGCAGGAAATGTATTCCGGGCTCGTACTACAGCAGAGGCTCGTGTCAAGAGGTGGACTAGGCGCTACAGGCGGAGATATCCTACAAAGCATGGTGACACCTTCATAATGATCGATAGGGCTTCTCTAACAATCGGGATGTAAGTGATTGACACATCGCTCTATGGGTCTTGCGAGAGATACAGGTGCATCTACATGGGAGTCTAATGACCTCCACAGTCAATTTCTATGACACACAACGTCAATTATGAGAAGGGTCTGAAGTATGAACGAGTCGGAGACTGTGGCTGAGACCCACAGAGCGAAAGAGTTTGTTTTACCGGCAAATTATAATCCACTAAATAATTAGTCTTGCCGCCTGTTTATAAGATTAAATAATTAATAATGTGACAATTTTGTAATCATAAAATTGCATACGATTGTATTTTAGAACACTGCTTCCCTGTTGCCCCAAGATGAATGGCTTTAATCAAAAAAGTCTAAATTAGTTACTAGATACACTTTACGTATCTGGCTTGGAATCTGTCACAGTTTTACTAGAATTATTAAACTTTAGTATCCTAAACCGTCAACGGCAAAGAACTGAAACAGATGTCCTTCTTGACAAAACCCATGGCCGGAATGAGGGGTCAGGATTGGGGTCAGTATTTTAGACAATTCAGTCTATTAAGATCAAGTAATCCTAGAAAAAACAGGGTTTGATTGAGTAGAGCCACAGCAAATGAATAACCAAGTTGAATCAGGTCTGCTAGCCCTGGATGACATGGTGGTGGTACCCAAGAGAGGTTTCAGATCCGTTCTTCTAGTGAATCCAGTGTCATTCAGTAAAATATAACTCCTTTCCCAGAATACAAATACAGAATCACTCTGAACGCAACACTTCAGAAACAACACAATGTCAATTCGGGGACCATCAATAAGTACAGGCAAGCAATTTTCTTCCAGTGCTTTTCAACAAAGTCTGTGGACAGTGGAAAATGTGTTTATTTGTAAATACCAGAAATGTACACGTTTAGAAATAGGCTTTTGCTGCACAACTGTGGCGCTCTATTTCATTTAGACGATACTCTGCTGCCATCTTGTGACTAAGAAAGAACACGCATGGCATGTTCCCTCTAACTGCAAGACTGAATTTAAAAAAAATACCACAACTTGTCTCTTTTTTCTTCTCTTATCAAACAAGACCGGAATTGTATTAGCTGATCCAAGATGATTTACTATGTGGAGGACAGTACTTCGAAAGTCTACAGCGATTAGGACGAGACCAAAAGTCTGACTTACGAGAATGTTTTGATAGGGGAATAGCTTGGTCACTCTGAACAAGTTTGTTGAAAAAGGTACCCACATTTTTAAACATAACCTTAAAACATTAACTGCATATGTTTCCAGGTCATATATGCTTGCATTTACACTGATAGTAGAGTGAAAATCTTACATACGGGTCTCTTTAACTGGAGTTAAAGGGTGATGCTTGTCAAACTTTAAGCACTTTTAAATGTGTATTTGAGGTGTTTGCCACCCAGTATAAGTTGAAAATGTAAAATAAATCAAATTTCAGGTGATTGAACCCATGAATGTGTCCCACTGTTGAAGTATTTCAATTAAAGGGTCGGTGGTTCACCTCTCATGCTAGACTGTCTGCCTATTCACCAGCATGGGAAGCTTCTGGAGGGATGCAATATATGTTTTTAGATTAGCTGAGAAAGCTATATAAATGTGTTGTTACATTCGAGAACCGATAAATGGATGTGTCCTTTGTTCATTAGGAAAGGTACGTGAGTCATGATTAAACCTGAATGTCTACGCAGAGATTTGCTGCTTGTTCATGAAAAATTTAACTAGAGCACATGTAGATATGAGCTATTGAGTCATTAATCTTGGTTTGCAGCACTCCTCTCTGGGATCACCGTGGATGTGTTATATCCCAGAGTGCCCCTATGAATCTGTGAGTCAACAAGAAAAGAGGATCATTAGGATAGACACCTGCCCCAACTTCTCCCCTGCTGGGATAGACAGATGACTCTGTACTGAAAGGTCCACCAGGACTGTAAGAAAAAGAATTAAAGATCGACTCCATTTTCTAAAAAACGAAATGTATATCAAGAACACGTTAAGCCAGACTGCTGTCTGTGCATCAGTTAGGTTTCATACTGTGCCGTTTATATGACTAGTTATTCTTGTTGGAGCAGAATTGGTTCGCCGCTGCCACAATCACGGGCTTAATAAGCCATGAAATCAACACACACACACACACACACGCAGCAGGGAAACTGTAGGACTGTGTCAGTATCCCTGCTGCCGTAACATTGCCAGGTGCTACATTAATATAACTGATAGGACATAAAGCGTGACACTAACAAAGTATGCGACAAGGCTGCTAACTGGGACAGATAAATAACAGATTGTACTGCTGCCAGTTGATTACTGTGACTCTAACGCCTAGACTAACTGGTTCCATTAAGAACACAGTGTTCTCCGTCGGTTCTGTAAAGTGCTATTGATTTCTGACTCCTGCTTTGGTAAAATTGTAAAAGAAAGGTGTTGTTTCTTGTTAGGTCTTTACAGCAGTGTTTATTTATGGAGCTGTAGTTCATTCATGACAAACAACAAACTAAAGGTTCAACAACAGCTTACAAACACATGAAGGAATACTTTGGCTGACGCTATTGTAGAAAGATCTTTCTGAATGAAATTAAGATGTCTGAAATGCATACAGTTTTTATTTACTACAACATGCATTCTTTCTGTGCCAGGCCTGACCTTCATATAGTAATGTCCAAACAAACACTATCACTAGCAGCGACTAATTAGTAATGAAATCACAGAACATCTCTCAGAGCATCCCAAAGGCGTTCTTTCTCTCAACGTAGTCTCCCAAATTTTGTGATGTCTAATATATGATTGCGGCCTTGCCTCATCACAAGAACTTCTGAGCAAGTGTGAGATTACAAAAAATCGGACGTCTTCCAGTGCCTTTCTTCCCAAGCTGATCTGCTTCGCACCGTAAACCGGCAGCGCTGGGCCAATTTGGTGTGCATTTAAATTCAGACCCCTGGCTGGGATGACAGAGCTGTACGGCCAGGTAATGACTCAGACCACTGTGCCACTCAGGGACAGTTAGTTGAACTCTATTAGGGAAGCAGGGTAGCCTAGTGGTTAGAACATCAAAGCCTGCAAAATATAAATACACGGATCAGCCATGACGTCACAACTATTGACAGGTGAAGTGGTTACTGATAATCTTGTCATCATGGCCCCTGACAGTGGGTAGGATATATTAGGCAGCAAGTGAACATTATGACCTCAAAGTTGATGTGTTAGAAGCAGGAAAAATGGGCAAGCATAAGGATCTGAACGACTTTGACAAGGGCCAAATTGTGATGGTTAGACAACTGGGTCAGAGCATCTCCAAAACTGCAGCCCTTGTGGGGTGTTCCTGGTCTGCAGTGGTCAGTGCCTATCCAAAGTGGTCCAAGGAAGGGAAAGCAGTGAACCGGCGACAGGGTTATGGGTTGCCAAGGCTTATTGTGGTAGATGGAACTGTATTCTATGAATTTACTCTCCTGTTTTGGTGTGTAATCTGAAGAGGATTTATTTTATTGAAATAATTCTGAGACCTGTTGTTGGTGATCTTAACCTCATATAGACAGATCTCCTGCATAGATAGTAAACCTATGAACTTGCCAATTATTATTACTGGTAGTAACTAGGTTTGATACAAACAGCTCTTAAAGTCTGTCAATGAGAAATGGTAAGTACTTTTTTAATACTGAAATACAGCTTTAGGTGACTCCAGTTTTGCAAATAAAAATTTATTTTTTTCTAATGTTGGTGTAATGCCCCTTTAACAAACAGCCTCTTTCCAAATCCTTGAAATCCTTTGTTCTGCTCTAATTGACTGCACTCTTAAATTTAATCCTCTGTTTTCTAATATGATACAAGTACAGAGGTGACATGGCTAGAGCAAAATCTGGATTTTGTGGCCAGTTAAACATTTTCTCAGCTTTTTGGCCAAAATGTACTGGTATTTTGTAAAGGCCAAAATGCGGCTAACAAGGACTCCAGGACCATTGGAATTGTAATAGCTGCATTAATGATTCACCACCATATTTTACAATTACATAAGTAAGTTTAATTTCATTATGCTTCCTTTCATTAAACACATTTTGCTTCCTGTGGGGTGTGTCCAATTCTTGTTAAATTCACACTAAAATATTGAATTGGAATTTAAGAGCAATTCGCAAATTAATTAAGGATATTGAGGTCAACCTGTAGCTGCAAAAAATATACTGAGTAAGTCATATTCCCAACCACTGAGCTGAGAAACCTGCCAAGCATAACACTGTGGATACATCACATTAAGAAGAAATAGAGGTTTGTTTTGTTTTGATGGCCTGGTGAGATAGAAGCAGTATCATGTTTCAGAATGGCCTATAGTCTACCAGTATTTTATAAGGGCTCTTCTGTTATCAATAATAAATACAAGTGCTGGGCTGTAAGGCTAAATGCAGGTTTATTTTCGGTACCCCTGGTATTTTGAAATGTCTATATGAGAAAGTTATTAGTTGAATAATGTTTTTTTAGCCCAGGCTCTTTAAACGGCTATTAGGGCTACCCAGACAGCCACTTAGGTATGTGCGCGGTTGCCTTCCTGATGAAAAGACAGAAACTGATTTTCATTTGTCAAGTTTTATTCTGTCATGTAAAAATGTGCAAGTGACAACTAGAGGGCATTTTCTATTCACGGACTATTAGAAACTGAGTGCCGCAACCTCGTTTCGGATCCAACATGGCCGGTGAGATAAGCCCATCGGGCGGCGCATTGCTACCTGGAGTAGGATCGATCGCACAGCGCCCTGCAGGGGTTCCATAGTGAGTTTGAGAAGTGTTCTGTTCTGTAGGAAGAGCGCAGACTTCCTGGTACGGGACAATGGACATTTTCTACTGTAGTTTTGTCGGGGAAACACTAGCAGCAATGTGATCAAGACGGACACGCCGAGTTAGAACAAGGTAAATATGTCCTTTCCGTTATCAGAGTTTTCTGGTAGATATAACTTGCCAACTTCTCCGATATGGATCAGTCCATACAACTGCTGGCTAAAAGCTAGCAAGCACTGCGGTTTTGAAAGTGGCATATGCAATGGAACCGGTGACATGCTTCTATGTAGTGTTGTGCACAGTGAACGACTCGTTATGAGACGTTGTTCCAATGAATTGTTTACAGTCCGGGTATGGTTTAATAGCACGAAACTTTATTTGTATTTAGATTCTTCGAGGCCTACCTAGCCAAACCCCCAGACGGCCTCCCGCAGCAGTATCGATGTTGACAGACTGCAGAAACACTAATCAAACACTCCCATTGGACACAGACCCGCATTCCACTGATCTGGTTGGCTTAGCTTTCCTTTCACTCGTTTGTCGTTTGTGGGGCTTTCAACAGTTCTGTTGTAATTGATTTCAGGGGATCAATTGTAGAATAAAAGGATTTGAATGAGTTGTTGAACGGTAGAAAGTTATTGAATTAGTCCGTTTTGCGCGCCCGTGTCTGTTAAGTTCTCCGTTGAATACATAGGGCGATCAATGTTTCTCTGCCTCTAGGACAAGGCTACAGTAGAAGCGAAGAGTTGAATGGGAGAAGCGTGTAGTTACCTTTTGTAGCAATGCCTCAATCCTATCCCGTTTCGGGATAATGCGGATTAACATTCGTGGCTTTACGACTCGGCCAAAACACAATTCGCTAGGTTGTAGTCAACGCTATAAAGAGGAAAAAATACTAGTTACGATGTTGCCAATATAATAACACATCTGATTCTGAACACGCGAACGGGCACATCTAGAATGAAAGTTTCTTGCCTGCTGCCAGGGCCACCCAGCATGAGAACATGT
This sequence comes from Esox niger, assembly GCA_016801105.1. Lineage (NCBI taxonomy): Eukaryota > Metazoa > Chordata > Actinopteri > Esociformes > Esocidae > Esox > Esox niger. The sequence goes on along the minus strand of JACXGJ010008299.1, from coordinate 7,938 downwards.
CGTAAAAATTCACATACAGTATCGTAGGATAGCATAGGCTACCGCAAGCCTATTCCATAGAGCCTAACGGCTATTATTATAGTGACAATAGGACATAATATATTCGCGTTATCAGCTTTTTATTGTGATCCATTGTATCTTTGCTCTGCTGACAGCGTTGTTGCTGAGTATCGCATTTCTCACGCCGTGGCTCATGAGCCCTCCCCACCGTCACTCTACCGGCGGAGTGGCCTGAACGATGCGGAATAGATTTGTTTATCTGTCACAGTATCCTGCATCAAAGAACAAGACGCCATTTGCTGACAGCTACGTCGTTTAAAGCCTGTTGAAAATGTTCAGTTAGCAATAATAAGATGGATAGTGCTGAAGATACGTGCCATCAATAAGTAGACTTATCTGCAGGTGAGGATTCCCACATTCATATAATAGAGAGCGTCGTTGGCGATAGGTATGTTGATGATGGGCAGCACTGAGCAGCAGTCCGAGTTGAGACAATGTTCGGTGTTGTTTGTTGATGGCTAATGTTGAGTTGTTAATTGTTGATTCAGTTTTGTGCTTATGTCTATCTGGAAGGAAGGCACTCTGTGATTTTCTGCTTTGATTGAGAGCTCACAGGTGCCTGAGCCACCACAATGAGCCACAAGAATGCGACGGGTGAGGTAACCATGTTTAATTTCAAACAAAAGAGGAACACAAACACCCATGTGAGGGTGTTGTGCATTCATTTCCGCCCTGCCTTTAATACCCTTGTGTCCACCATGCTAGTCTCTAAACTGAGGTCACCAGGGCTGGACCACCACTCTTGCAAGACGCTCAGGAGCTTCTTGATGTACAGGTTCCAGCTGGCAGAGATAGGTGACTACGCATCCTCACAACTGGGGCACCAAGGGTGGGTTCTCGGGCCCCCTCCTGTACTGTTTACCCATCACTGTTTGGCTACACATGACTCCAACTACATAATCAGGTGTATAGTCAACATCAGTGGAAGGCCTACTGATAGAAAATCATGATTCAGCCTACTGGAATGTCAGATTCTGGGTGGTGTGGTGCCAAGAAAACAACCTCTCCCTCAACGGCAACAAAACTATGGGAGTTGATGGTTGGTCAGTAGATTGGAGCAGGTCTCTATCCACATTGGCGGGGCTGCATTCTAGAGGATGTAAAGCTTCAAGCTCCTCAGTAGATGAATGCGTTCTCCTCATAGCGCGTTGGTGTGGGCAAATATTTCCAGGTTGGGTAAGTTTCAGGACAGCTTGGTCAAGACGTTTTTGAGGGGGTGTCATGATCTTTGACTCCTGAACCAGCCGGGAGTTTCTGCGATGAGGCTAGCACAAAAGCACAAATTAATATAAAAAAATGATAGGAGACTATGCCTTAATGCAACTCAACGTCCATCCCTAGCTTAAATGGTGCCGTCTGATGTTCTGTCTTCACACACGTCTCATACATACGGTCAGTGTATTTATTGTTCATTTTCAGATGCAGCAGTATATGGGTTCCCCTGTACTCTTCCTAAGTAAAACATTTACAAAAAAAAATAGATATGGCTTTTTAGAACTTTGTTTTTCCCCCCACGCTGCAGAATCTTTTTTTCTTCACCATCTTAAGGTCTGTCTTCTCTGCCCTCAGGGTCTGTCCTCTATATCCCAGGATCTGTCTCAGTGCTGAGTGTCTCTCTGCCCTGGCGTACTGACAGTCTACAGAAGTCAGTCTACAGTAGTCAGGCTTAGCAAACACAAATCATCTGTTCTCCTCCCCTGTCATCTGCCCCTCCTCTCACTGGCTCACACACAAACCCTTTTCCACTGGCTTTAGGGTGAGTGCTGGAGTTGACGTGTGTTGGTAATGAAAGAGCAGTCTGTTGGTCGGCCTGGGCAGCATGTTGTGCGAGTTGGTCGGGTTCACCGCGACGTCTCAATAGCTGGGTCCGGCTGGACTTCCATAGCACAGCACCTGGGCCTTTACCATGGGTTCTCTCGCTCGGCGTAAAATCACCCACATACTGTCCTCCATATGGCACTGTGAGGACTTACTGCGGGGGTGTATTCAGTTGATCCACCCGCCACATGTACACATTCGGTACACATGCTTCGTATGCGTGTGTGTATATATAGGAAACACATGGACAGCCCCAAGACAAATGCCCTGTTGTTTTGCCTTTCATATGTGACCTTAACTTTGTGCGTGGTTGAGAGTGAGATCCTACAGGTCTGCCAGCTATGATAATGGATACATTATCGAGCCACACAATAGGTTTCGCACAACAACTCACTCACACACACACACACACACACACACACACACACACACACACACCATGCTGGAGAGGGTATGGTGTTATTGCGTTCTCCTGCCCAAGCCCTGGCGGAGTTCCAGGTGCCAGTCTCTGGCGAGAGATTATACCCGCTGGCACAGTGGACTGTTCTTTTTGCCCGGCTTTGGAGTAGCCAGCCCACACACAGCACACCAGATGTTGGCCAGCCTAAGCCTGTGTGCGTGTGCGTGTGCGTGAGCGTGAGCGTATCTGTGGCAGCCTTTTCTTTTGTGTGTACGCGGATATGGTTTCGGCTGTGTGATGCTCTTATTACGGTCAGTCCTCTTTGTCCTAGAAGAGGGAAGTGCCCATCGACTGATTGGCCTGTTCCTGTCCCATCTCCCCACGCTTTAACCGGTCGCCTTATCCGCTTTGGGGAGATACTCTTGACCCTTGCAGTGAGCCTGGGCCCTATTTTCATAGCTTTTTGAGTTCCGTCCCCTTTGCCTTCCGGTAACATCTCTGTTGATTGGCTGTCTTGTCCCGGGCTCCTCAGTCATCCCAGTGTTGATTGGCTGTGGACCTGGCTCAAGGCAGAGGTGAACATATGCTCTGGATTCCTAATCCCAGGTCACAGCCGTAAAGCTACGACCGTCAGCCCACGCTCAGTCCTGACCTGTATTGACTGATTCCTGACTGGCTGGTGAGGGCGTCACTCCTGGTACAGTGACTTGTAGTTATTAGACCTGTGTAGATTCGTGACTACACCAGGCCAGAAAAAGGGATGTGGTGAACAGATCTGATAACGGAATCCAGTTGTAGTTTCATCCAGCATGTTGCTGTAAGAACCTATTTTATTTCCCCCCTCCAGTATTTAGCAGTTGGACATTTTTCGATCGACCAGAACAAAGCAGTGATGGTAGGTTTTGGACCAGTATGGCCGAGGTCTCTAGGAGAATGAATGGGTTCATCTGTGGCGGCCTCCTGGTTGTATCTTGGCAACATGGTCCCGTTAATTTGTATATCACCCAAGTCATTTCCCCCCCTCCACACAGCATTCATCTGCAGAGCTATCCAATTACCTGTCATTACCCCACCATGGCCGGCCACTGCCCCGGCACCATCATCAGATTATGGTTATTTAGTGTGGTGAGCCAGTAGCTGACACAGTTCTGCACACACACACACACACACACACACACACACACACAATGAGGTTGATGAGATTAATGTTGGCATGGTCATTAGTGTCATCATTGAGTTAGCAATAGCAGGGTGCAGTGAGAATGGCCAGGCCGTGTGTGTGTGTGTGTGTGTGTGTGTGTGTCATGGAGGACTTCACATCAGGGGTGAGAGGCGGACAGGTTTAAGCATAGATTGTACCCATCTGGGACTTAACGATGCAGCTCTAATGTGTTTTCTTATGCCCATGTTATAATGATGTCAGTTTGACAGTGAGCCACCATTTAAAACCGTGAGGCATTCGTCTCTAAAATACATGATGTGCTTTTGCGCCCTTCCGTTCCGTTGCAGTTTCAGCTCACTGAATGGGTTTTCTCCTATTTGGCAGGTCATGACTGCCTCTAAGAGGGCCCCTGTGGAGAACGACCGCACTTGTCCAAAACCCCGGGCCCCGCCCTGTTTGCCTCCCCGGGCCTCCCACTATGAGTAAGTACCTGTTTTCTCCCTAACACCACCCAACCGCCCCACCTGGGCTATTATAAGACTAACACCCCCTTTTTATACCGGCCTAAGGGTGTCTCCACCTGAACCGAACTCACTAGCACGGGTCTGGTTTGCACAGTAGTCTGAAAAGCCTTTGTGATTGGTGTTAGCTATTTGATGCAACCTTCAGGCAGAGGTCGAAACAGCAGCGGAGCCATGCTCGTAGATGCCAGGACTGCTGAGGTACGTGTGGTCCACGAAGACTTCCTGTGGAGAGGTGTTAACGGAGCATGCTCAGTCTGTCCGCACATCCTCCCCATCCCTCTCACTGCATCCTGTGGCAGGACCACCCTCGCCACAGCAATCACCCATCAATCAGCCCTGCAAAGCATGATGGGAAAGGGGGGTGGCCGGGATGTAGCGGGATGCACACTCCATCCAATGTGTGTTTGCGTGTGATTAAAGCTGTGCTCATGTCTACGGTTTTGAATCAACCAGTTTGAGTCTGATGAAAGACTCTGAGGCTATGAGGGATCTGTGAATAACGCTCCTCGTCTCTGTGAGGAAGAGCTTCTGTGTGAACATTCTTCACTTGATGTGTGTCTGTTCACTGTACATTCCTGATAATGAAGTGCTGTTCCTGAGCTTTGCTGGGTGTGAATGAATCCGGGGGGCTCAATGGAATTTTAAGGTGTTGGCTTAGGACAAAGATTTTGTTTAAGATCTGTTCAGTTATCTGAATATCCACTTATCTCTTGGCCTTTTATCAAGTTTCTAATTCCAATTCAGTTTAGCGAAAAACGTCCATAGCGGAGAGTGGTACATTGCTTTGAGCAGGTGATCTTCCACCCTGCTGTCTCCTCTAGCTGCAGTGTTCTGATGAGGTCTCTACCGGTCCTGGAGGGCTGGGAGTAGGTTACCGGGGCAACCCTGTGCATGCGAGGTGTTTACTGGAAAGTGATTGGATTAGCCAGATGCTGCGGAGGGTAGTGCTGTGAGCGTTAACCCGATTACTGCCTTTTCCTGTGCGAGTGTGATTGTGTATGTGCTCATGTGTGCCTTCCGGTGACAATCTTCTTAAATATATATCACGGCAAGATCGGACGACTTCTGTTCTACCGTAGGCACAGGCTGACGGGTACTCATCTCTGATAGTCCTGTGCATGTACACAGGCTGTCAGAACGTGGCCTCCAGTAGCAGAGACTTGGGCCAGGCAATGGTCTGGTAAATGTTGTTTCAGCTGCTAATATTATTAATTATAATAATAATATAGAATGCTAATATTGCATGTGTTGTTGACAGACCGGCTCTCCGGACAACATGCTGCCTGGACCCTTTACTGCCCGTCTAAACACGGGCCTTTGACATATTTCGATTCTTTTTCAAATGTACATTTGATATGCGGATCTAAATAAAAGCGTGTGTGTCTGACTGCATGGAAAGGTCACCGCTAGTAATAGGTCAAAGACACTTGCAGGTTCTCGGTGGTCATTGGGTTTTCGCACCCCTCCGGAACACTCCCACTGCAATACAGGGCAGCGAAGGAAAGGAACAGCACTGTGGAGTCACACTGCAGCAGTAGTCAGTGTGTGGAATGTCTCAAAGTGGGTGCGCGTGTGCGTGCGCACGTACGCATTGGTGCCCTGTTCAGCCTATCGCTGCGTGTCCGCTTTTCCTGCTCCGATAGCTACAGCAACAAAAGGCCTTTCCAGCTTTGATCCATTACTTCAATCAGAACACAAATAGCACCACGACACAGTCGAAACAACCAGAACTTCTAACAACCCAAAGCACTGAAATAACACCCCTTCAGAAGCCCATGGGAGAAGCCAATCACGTTTTATACATTCTGACCGCAAGGTGCTTTGTGATGAAAGGGCTTTGTCTTATTTCTTATCTTTCCCCCTGTTAATATCACTTAGTTCTTGTGGCCTCTCGTTGATGTTGCTGATATCCCTAGCTTATTACTCTAATTAGACCCTCCCCAGTGGGAGGGGGGGGTGTTCTCACAACAAGTCAGCTAATGAGTAATGAGCGACGGATGATTCTGGAAGGAGTGAGTTCCGGAGCTTTCGGTAAAAAGGAGGAGAGGACAGAGACCGGAGGGGATTGTCAGTCATGCACAGGATGTTGGCTTGCCCAAAGCCTTAAGCACCACAGTAATCTATTGCGTTATTACTTTTACTATGTGATCTGTCTCCACATCCGCTTGTGTGTCATCGCTCTGAGAGAACGCATGCTTTTTGTTTAATGTGAAGGAAGACCACAGCTCTCTAACCGCACATTTATCAGTCGCATATCAATAAATATCGATGCCATTTACTTTAATTAAGCCCTTTTCTTTTTACGAGGTGCTTATTGTCATTAAGCCTGTATATCAGAACTCTGAATACAGGTTTTGATCGAGCCTAGATTATTTTGAGATCATTCCACAGATCTTTTGGTAGTGTAGTTATCAGATAAGAAGTTCAGATGGTTGAGTAGATACAGAGAGACAGATTTAAGGCTATATATTGTGTTTGGAGTGTTGCGTATTCCAGGGTAGATGAAGGTGGAAGAGACTGACAACTAACATGGGTGAGACAGCTGTTCTGCAATCTGCCTATCAGGTGTGTACGTGTGCGTGTGTCCATGCATGTCCGCACATACACCCTTTTCCACCACCCTCTCTGTTTGCTTCCTTCTTCTGTTCTAGTAACTGTCTAGAATGCAAGCGGATCGGACATTTTTGTTGAGGACAGAAATGAATTGCAATTATTATAGTAAACTGTATTATCATTCTATTACTATGAAGTATGTTTACTACCATATAGCTGGCTATCACTGCACCCTGACATCCATTTGATAGCCTGATAATGCTAGCATTGTCCTCATGGGAGATATACTAACAGGTTACTCTAGCATGCAGATATTTTTCTTTCGCCTAGATATTTCTTTGAATGGAAATCGAGCCCTCAAAACGCTAACAAGTAAATACTTGGACTTTTTAATGTCGTGTGTGACAGTCTGTCTGCTGAAATGCCAATACTTGGCTCGGCTTCACGGCAAGGCTGCGACTGACTGATGAAAATGAAACAGGAACTGAAGAGTTGTGGTCTGTTGTCACCTGTGGAGTGTGCTCATTGTTCAATTTGTTTTGACCTTTTGAAGGCTCATCTTCGCTGCTTGTCCGCGGTAATGTCAACGTCATGTTACGTTTTGTGATGGCCATTTTTTTTTGTTGGAAATGTTAAATTCCCTCAACATACAGCCAATCCTCCTATAACCTTTATTTAAAAAGAATGCATGAATCATGTTGGGCAGAGTGAATTTTTCATTTGTTTCTTTGTGGTGGGTGAATGTTTTGAGAAAAGCTTTAGTACAGTAATCAGTTAGTGTGTATGTTTAAGGCTTTAGTACAGTAATCAGTTAGTGTGTATGTTTACGGCTTTAGTACAGTAATCAGTTAGTGTGAATGTTTAAGGCTTTAGTACAGTAGTCAGTCAGTGTGTATGAAAGGCTATAGTACAGTAGTCAGTTAGTGTGTATGAAAGGCTTTAGTACAGTAGTCAGTGTGTATGAAAGGCTTTAGTACAGTGGTGTTCATGTCCTTTCATCTCCTCTGATCCCAGTTCCTCCCCATGGAGCCTTAGCTTCAGTTCTGTTTTCACAACGGAACCAAGTCTCCCACTCACTGACCCAGCTTCCTTTAGCCTGTCTCCCTCTCTTTGTCCCCCTCTTAAGTTTCTCTCTCTCTGTCTCCCTCTCTCTGTCTCTCCCTCCCTGGGTTGTGTTAGGGTTTAGGGTTAGAGCTGACCGTGCATCTGTTTGTTGGTGGACCCAAGTACAGTGTTGCGCATAGGAGAAGGGATTGTCTAGTAAATTACCTGGTTGGGTAGGCCAAGCTAGCAGTGTGGACAACAAGGAAACATAGAATGCTGGGGGCAGGGTGACTGAATATTTGGTGGATATTTTTTGTTATATGGGCAAATCAAGGTACTTTTAAAATCAAAATCTGTCCCTCCCTCTCTCTCTCTCT
>JACXGJ010008298.1:0-27732 GCA_016801105.1 Esox niger | reverse complement strand
CACACACACACACACACACACACACACACACACACACACACACACACACACACACAGCCACCAGTCTTGCTTTTAGTCGTTGTGAGGCCTCATTGGCTGAGTGCTGCTTTTGGGGATGGCATGATCAATATTTCTACCCTCTCACTTACTCTTAAATAGAAAGAACAATTTCAAAATCCCTTGGCTCTGGACCCAAGCCAAATTACCTCTCAGTGGGCTAAGAACGCAGCCTGTTGGACTGCTAAATCAATCTCATTTACCTCCATCTTTGCTCCATTACGTGGTACCAGGATCTGCGAGGAAGACGTGGCTTGATCTATGGGGTTTGATATTTGCTGCTACCTCACAGCTCTAACTCTGACCTTGATACGTGCTAGTCCTCATCCGTAACTAGTGATGTGACTGCGCCGCTCGGGAAAAAGTCTTTCGAAACCACCCAAATGCTACGGCTTAAACTCAATATTATCACGAGTCACTGTTTGCAGGTCGTGGCGCGTCGTTAATGGATGAGATCCATCGCACAATGTTGGAAGGCGTAGTACAAAAAAAAAACGAGCATCTGATTTGGCTCATGAGCGCATCTTTTTCACCTTCTGGCTGAAATGATTCAGAACCTGTGCAAAGAGTCGGATTAGAAATAGCCCAGCAACCACGTATCAATCTAATGACCAGTCTTCCTGGTCTGTGTACCCAGAGCCTATCGGCCATACGCACAGTTCTAAGCAGGGTCATGTTGTAGGTGCCTGGTGTCTGGCGGAGTCAGAGTACAGTGGAGATGGTGTTACATAGCCCTTCATAGGTACCGTTCACCCTTCATCACCTGGACTCTTCCGACTGAACAATATCTCAAGTCGAGCGTCGTCTCAACAGGTCCAGGAAAATGAAAGTGAGTTCAGTTTATTTGAGCGGCCTGCACAGTCCCCAAGCCTCAATCCAATATAGCATCTCAGTAGAGCGTCCCGTTTGCACTTGATCTGTAGTTCAGAGCGAGTTAACCTGAAACACCTGGAAACCGCCCACCGGAGAAATAACTAATGTAGGGAGAGTTGGGAACGAGGGGGGCTGGCGGGATGTTTGTTTTTAGTCTGGGAGAAGTGCCTTCTCGGGCCCCCCGGGTCAGCCTGGGCTGTGTGTATACAGGGAAGTGTGAGCGCGGCGGCGCTGGCGCTCTTTAGCGTGAAAAATAGCAGTTTAAATGGCGGCTCCAACCACAGGGTGCTTTCTCCAGCGCCGTTTGAAGTCTGTCTTCCTCGCTCCTTATCATGGCAACAGGGAACGGGCTGGACTTTCAAGGAGAAAAACATTTACATGAAAGCCCTTACATTCCCATAGTCTATGCTTTTTGATCTCTCCTCTGATCCAGAAGATGAAAGTGGTAATTAACAAATACAGTAGAGGGTACCGTCCCCCGAATAATCCCGTCTGACACCCTTCGTGGCTCACCATCTTCGGCGCACCTCGTCTTCGGCGCACCCCGTCTTCGGCGCACCCCGTCTTCGGCGCACCCCGTCTTCGGCGCACCCCGTCTTCGGCGCACCCCGTCTCCGGCGCACCCCGTCTTCGGCGAACCCCGTCTTCGGCGCACCTCGTCTTCGACGCACCCCTCTCCGTGACCTCTGCCCCAGATGTCCTCTGAGATATTGAGGGAACCCTTCCCTGCCAAGGCTTTTTATCACAACCTCCCTCTCCGTGTCTCGCAGCCACATTAAATATTCAAGCGTTTTTTATCCTCAAGATCTCCGTCATTCTTTAGATATTCTGCCTCGGGAAGAAAGGCTGACCGCATCCCCCCCCCCGTAACCGCCACTGACCGTCCCCCTGTCAAACCACAGTCAACCCCACCCATGCCTATATGTGCCTCTGTCATCCAACACAACACTTTTTTTACCGCTACTCCATTTCTCGGTATTGCTGTTTTGGGCCTCGTTCCCTCCATGTCCGACGACGACATTGGAAAGACACTGTAAAGGCAGCCAATCCCATTTCTGTTTATTCACAGCTGGTTCTCTGGCTGAAACTGCTGGACCACGGCCTGATTGAGTAGTGCAGTGAGATGGAGGTTGGGAGGGCGGCAGTGAGATGGAGGCTGGAGGTTGGGAGGCGGCAGTGAGATGGAGGTTGTGAGATGGAGGTTGAAGGTTGGGAGGCGGCAGTGAGATGGAGGTTGGAGGTTGGGAGGGCAGCTGTGAGATGTAAGCTGGAGGTTGGGAGGCGGCAGTGAGATGGAGGTTGTGAGATGGATGTTGAAGGTTGGGAGGCGGCAGTGAGATGGAGGTTGGAGGTTGGGAGGGCAGCTGTGAGATGTAAGCTGGAGGTTGGGAGGCGGCAGTGAGACGGAGGCTGGAGGTGAAATGGAGGTTGGAGGTTCTGAAGGCAGCAGTGAGATGGAATTTGGATATTGGTAGGGCGGCAGTGAGATGGAGATCGGAGGGTGGGAGGCCGGCATTTCTCCTTTAAGGTTCTTTGTTCCTGGCAGGCAGGGTGGTGGCGTGGGTGGTGGCGTGGGTGGTGGGGTGGTCTCAAGAGCAGGGACAGGCTGCTGTGTCCTCACAATGTAGCCTAACAGGTTCTACTGCCCTACTTCTCCTCCACTCATCCTTTCGCCATACCCTGTGATTCATCTCCACACAGCCGGAGACTAGGCTGTCCACAGGGGAGGAGCTGGGGAACACTGACCAGGAAGAAGAGCAGGATGGTACAACTGATGTGAATAGCAACTAACAGTCAGAGCTAGAGACAGACAGATTTATGCATGACCAGAAAGTCAGAGTGACAGACATCATATGTACTCTATAGTCAACCACGACACTGGCAGTCTAAATGTTCTCCAAGTGTATACACAAACACACACACACACAAACACAAACACAAACAGACAAAACTTTTACTCCACCTTATCAATTAGCAAGTTAATATTCTACTGAGGATTTGCAATAATGAGCTGACAGGGTTGAAGAGCCCTCCTCTCCTGTTCTCTCCTGTTCTCTCCCCTCCTCTCCTGTTCTCTCCCCTCCTCTCCTGTTCTCTCCCCTCCTCTCCTGGTCTCTCCCCTCCCCTTCTGTTCATTCCACTCCTGTCCGCCTCCCCTCCTGTTCTCCTCCTCTTCTTTGCTCCTTCTGTATCTCCAGTTGTAGTCCTTGGACCCAGATCATCTTTTGTGGACAGATTCTCATCAACAGATTTAAAGGAGATTCTGTCAAGGCCCACAGAGTATTATCTGATTAAGTAGCAGTCGTTCCCAGTTTTGGGTTTTTGTCATTCATTATTTGGACGAATCGGTGTTGGACGATGCCTCAAACTGGGACTGGGTCAATGATTTTAAGACCATGTGGATGAGAATCCATTCCAGCTATAAAGTCAAAATGACTTGACTTTATCAAGAAAACAAAAGCATTAAAGTAACATATGATCACTTGAAATTAGCAGAGGAATCTTTTATGCCTAGAGATTCCTTTTTCTAAGGAGGAGATGTAGCTTCCTGTCTTGGTCCATCGGTGATCACTGCTGTTGAAGTCCTTCCCCACAGAAGTAAAACCGAGACAACTTGTACTTGCGGTAACCGAGCTTAAGGTAATGACACCGGTCTCTTCAGTACCCAGCTTCAGTCCTCTGTAGGTCTACTCCAGCCCACTCGCTGGGTGACATCATCAGATCCAGTTACACTGGCTGGCAGGGGACAGCGGTCAAGGGGAAACAACATCACTATGAACGTGGAGAGTCAATCAGGAAGTGTCTCAAAGAGTGAAAAGGGGCAGTCGGAAAACGGAGCCAGAGAAACTAATACAATACAAGCGGACCCCAGAGAGACCGGGAGACAGAACTAGTGAGAGCGAGAGAGGGAGAAAACGATTGCCATTAGCTCTTCAGGGCCTCGGGAAGAGAGCGGGACAGATATTGCTATTGCCATTAGCTCCTCAGGGCCGTCTCAGGAAGACAAATGGAGAGAGGGAGAGGGACATATTTTGTGTAGGAGTTGGCCTTATCCATCATCCTCGCTCTCCTGTCACGCGATAAAATGACAGGATTTGACAGGTGGATGATGCGGAAGAGACCGGGGCAGGGAAGGTGAGCTACAGCTGGGTGTTTTCAGCTCTCGGGAGTCGCGGGTCTTTCAGCCACGGCTCAAGTATAGATTTGACACCCCCCCAGTCCTGCCCCTGGCACAGCCCTCCGCTGTGACCCGGTTAACTCCACGGCCTGAATCCCCAGGCTTTGTCCTCTGTCCCTTCTCTGCCTCTCTGTCCTGTAGCTGTCCAAGGATGCTTTTTTCCTTCCCTTTATTGTGAGACTGTCTTTTTGTTTATCCATCTGTATCTCTTGTACTCTCTGTGTCTCTTTGTCTCCATTGCAGTCTTTCATTGGGGTACTGAGTTTCCATAAACAACCTGGATGGCCTGGGCCATAGCCTTTCACTGGATGGCCTGGGCCATAGCCTTTCACTGGATGGCCTGGGCCATAGCCTTTCAATGGATGGCTTGGGCCATAGCCTTTCAATGGATGGCTTGGGCCATAGCCTTTCACTGGATGGCCTGGGCCATAGCCTTTCACTGGATGGCCTGGGCCATAGCCTTTCACTGGATGGCCTGGGCCATAGCCTTTCACTGGATGGCCTGGGCCATAGCCTTTCAATGGATGGCTTGGGCCATAGCCTTTCAATGGATGGCTTGGGCCATAGCCTTTCACTGGATGGCCTCTATGATGGACAGCAGGGTATTAGGTAATTTCCACAGTCCTCTGACAGAGTAACAAGTCCTCTATCACCCATCCACCAAAAGGCTGATCTGAAACGCCGGGCAGTAGTTGATCGATTAAATGCCAATACTGACCTTGGGTCAATCTGGTGTTAATTATGTCCACCCCAGTGACTGGGTTCACTGACCTGAGGGCCGTTAGCATGTCATCATCCCAGAGGAGGCCATCGACAGCTCAGCGGGTGTGTGGATTTCACTTATCACCAGCCAACACACCCTCCGCCCTCAGCAGATGAAGGATGTGTGGAAAAAAAGACTGAAGCAGGAGAAGGGGAAGTGGGGAAGTGTGTGGACATTTGTACCAAATGTAAACGTACCTCTCCTTCCTGATTACACATCTCTCAGGTCGGGCAGAGGCTGGCTAGGCTGGCGCGTCGCTGACTTAACCAAGTCCACGGCTACATCTTTATGTGCATCTGCTTACAGAAGTCAGGCTGACACAACCAGATGACCAGGTGTCTGGTCGGACTCACCGGTTCACTCAGACACCTGGTCATGTGGTTGTGTCAGCCTGACTTCTGTAAGCAGATGCACATAAAGATTTAGCCGTGGACTTCCATCACTGATCGAATGCGTCCCGTGTCTCCCGGCGCCGTCGTGACTTGACTCGTTAAGTCAGCGACACGCCGGCCTAGCAAGCTGCACCGTGGAACGCTTCCTTGCTGCCCCGGTTTTCCCCTGAACGTCTTGGCACAGCGCTATAGCATTTTTCACATTTCACTCACGACAAGCATTGTCCCCCCCCAAAAAAAGTGCTTGTGAACTGGGATTGTGGATAAAAGACACTGTTGTGGTGTGTAGGTCAGACTGGCAGTGCCTGGTATATCTCGGTGTTTTGGTGCGTGTGTGTTGGGGTACTTGTCGTTCGGTCCCGAGGAGGGTACCTTGCAGTATATTCGCGCGCAAACGCATGCGCCCACTCGCGTGCGTTACACAGACGCTTGCACGTACGCCGGATTTCTGTTTCTTCCCTCCCTCCCTCACACTCTCACGCTGGTCTCCCCTGCCGGGCTGTGGAGTCGTCTGACTCTTCCATCTGGTCTGGGCAACTCTACTGTATCTGCTTAGTAATCCTCACGTTTCCCTTCTGACTCTGACGAGGGAGGGAGGGAGGGAGGGAGGGAGGGAGGGAGGGAGGGAGAGGAGGTGGGAGGAAGGAGAGATGGAGGGGGTTGAGGAGAGCTGAGGAGTGGGAGGGAGGTGGACAGAGGCGGATGAAGTGCATGTTATACTTTCAATACGCTATTTAGTTCAGACAGGAAACGCCACGTTATAGTTTAACCGTTTACTGTAGAACAATGCTCTGCAATATTCATCCAAGTCTTTAGTAGCTGTTCCTATAAGCTATGTGCAGAGCACGCGGTACCGATCCACCACAGAAGGAAGCACAGAACCAAACAGCTGGAAGCAGGGATGGTATGTGGGTTTGCCCTTTCACGCTTAGTAAGATCAGAACACAGTATGAACAGAGTGAGTAACTCAATGATTGAATAGTTAAGTAAACTGTCTAAACTGGCTATGCTAATTCTGCCGTCTTCTATACCTTAAGAAAATACTAACATTATCACAGCAGGTGCTCTGGTCTGGTCCATTCCAGGGAGGAAATTCCAATGTCCACCAAGTACAGTACGCTGAATCACATAATCTGCTGTCCGACTGACCTGCAGCTTTATCCAGGAATACAGGCTGTCTGTCTGACCGGTAGTTTAATGGAGAAATACATGCTGTCTGTCTGACCTGTAGTTACATGGAGGAACACTGGGCAATGTGTTGGGGTCGTGACCTTGCAGCTGTGGTCTAATAGCTTCAGGCTTTCCCGCTGACACACAGCAGTTTGTCCCCCTGTCCCCTGTTGTGTTCTCAGTGCTGCTCTGCTGCTCTCCCAGGTGGGTCTCTGCGTGTTTGTCTGGGCCAGCCTCCGAATGCCTGACGCTTGGCTGGAATACTAAAGAGATGTGATGGGAGGGTCACCTCCCTGCATTCTCTCAGAGGCTGTCTCTCACATGTGAACGAACACACACCAGCATACAGACTGATAGACATGCGCACTCGCTCGCTCACACACACACACACACACACACACCTACACTTACAGGCCTGTATATAGACACACTCATGTGTACAGCACACAACGCACACATAGACTTTTTTCCTATAGACCCTGTGTAATGCCTGGGGACCTTGGGGTCAAAGCCTTGATGAGTTCACATAAAAGAGGTTAATGGCTTTCGTGTTGATCTCTGAGCTCACAGGAGGGATGAACTGCCCTCTAATGGGTCCTGGAGGGGACAGATGGGATGACCTGCCCCGAAACAGGTCCTGGATGGGAGGGGAAAGATGGGAGGACCTGCCCGAGACAGGTCCTGGATGGGAGGGGAAAGATGGGAGGACCTGCCCCGAAACAGGTCCTGGATGGGAGGGGAAAGATGGGATGATCCCCCCTGAATCAGGTCCTGGAGGGGATGGAGCATGTGTCAATAGTTGCTGTGGCCTGTCTTTGTATCAAACATATCAAGACATTGAGGTAGAAAGCACTGAGAAATGGGCGAGGAAAGGAGACTGCTGAAACCAGTGTTGATCTACCTTCAATTTAGCCCAAACACAATCACAGAAATTCTCCTACTGAATTTGCTTAATTTATAATGTAATAATAATATTAATAACACTAATAATTGATTAGTTATAATGCTGATAATGACATATTATGACAATAATTCATGGATTTATATTGTACTTTGCATTCTGTGTTCAAAGCGGGTTTGTTATCCTGATCGCTGAAAGCCTTGGCATTTGTCACTGTACATCAGGGTATGTATACTTATTTTATGTTTAGCATTTTGTTTTTGCGGTACATGGCCAATACATTACAGCTAAGGGCTTTATACATGCCGTCCAATTAGAGCTGCTGCTATATTACAGAAATCTGAATATGAAATAACAGCCCATAGCTGTAGTATATTGGCCACAAACCACAACGCCTCGTGGTTTGTTACGTAATTAGACACTGCCAGTTTGCATAAACATTAATCTAGCTGGATTTATTTGTTCCGAACTGTCCTAATATGAACAACTTTATTCAGTCAACTTGTCAATAAGAACATTTGAGGCACCTCTAGATTGCAATCAATCCCTGACTTGTTCTCATATCCTTGCTATTCGATTAGATTTAGTTTGATATTCATTTCGGTTATGTGGGGGGAACAAAGCCTGTAGTCATTTTGTTTGTACATGACATTTTGCTAGTGACGTTCCATATGTCATCTGTGAGCATCGGAGGGGATGGGCGGGTAGCCTGATGGGCCCAGCGTCTGACCATTATAATCTGATTATTGGCTGAACCGGTAATTGGATTATAATCCCAATCACGATACTGACCACTGCAATGTCCAAATAGCCAACGTGCGCGACTTTCATCTCCAAAAGAAAAAAGCGATTGAAACTGGCGTCACACGAGCCAACGTCTGTCCGCAGTGGTTTTTCTTGCGGGTGCTGTAAGTTTTCCGATAGAATACTTTCATATCTGGACTAACTTTGTTCAAATAATTGATTTTCCATGTTAGTTCATACATTCAGTTTAATAGGACATCAGGTTGGCTCTGATCTCTGCTGTCAAGTGAGGTTTTCAACGCTGTATACAAGCAGCATTTTATGCTAATCGTAATAGCAATGTTTTACAAAAAAACTAGCATTACCGCCCTGTCAGAAATCCAAAGGTTGCTCCATTGAATCCCTGAGTCGTCAGAATCCTCGTGTTTTCTGAGTCATGCGTAACCTGGTTGAAATAAGGGTGATAACGTGGTTGACATGGTGTCTCTACTGACCATAATGATGGGAGTGTTAATAGTTACAGTACAGGATAAGCCTTCTATTGTATCATGTCGCTGTCTCACAAACATACAAAAATGATGAGCTGCTCCTCGATGCTTTGACGTCATGCAAGACTGCAGAGTATATCTCCCTCTCTCCCTTTTCACACGTCCCACAGCTCATATTTATTTCAGGGCGGTGGGGTGAGGTTAGGTTCAACGACAATGAAAATATTAGAAGGTGACAGACATTTCACCTTTATCTAGAGACCACTATGGGAGACCTTGGCATATTCAGAGTGATGGGGGGGCAGATACAATCAGTAAGTGTAGCTGAAGCATAAAAATATACATCACACACCCACGCACAAACAACGCCACACAAACGAAAAGCGAAAACAATCCCTGATTACACTGTAAAGGCAGCTCCATGACAATACTCCACATGAATTGTACACTCTCTTGCATTTCTACCACGTCTTGGTGGCCTTTCACTATGCACAACAAGCAAATATGAGCCGCTGACTTCACCGTGAAACGGGGCCCAAAGAGACTCGGCGAATACGCTCCACTCGCTCTCTTCTGGTGGTCACCCTGAGATGATTGATGGCCACTGTTGCTCGGCGGTTTTATTCAGTGCATCGGTAATTGCTTTTAGATAATAATACAGATGAGGAATGACTCCGTCCCATTACCGGAGCGCACGATAAACAACAGGGCCGTCCGTTGTGTCTGTCGATAAGGGGAGAGGGGAGCGCTGACAAGCGCCTCCTTCGCCTCAACTCGGCTTTCAAGACCTTGTTTACACGTGGAGGGAGTCGAGGAGCTGGACAGATGGTGAGGAGGAGTCGACCAAGAGGTCGAAAGGGATGCTAGCTAGGGATGCTAGCTAGGGATGCTAGCTAGGGATGCTAGCTAGGTAGAACGACGTTGACGCCACTAGTGCTGAACGGAGCAAATCCCGCTCTGTTGCTGCTGTTTGAGTCTGCTAGCTTGCCGTTGACATTCGCCGCTCTTCGCCTTGCCATTATGTCCCAGCCGGGCAGCTGTGCTGATTTGATTGGGCAAATGCGACGCGTTCTCTATGCTTTCTCCGCCATTTAGCGTTCTGATTTTATCGCGGTTTGCCAGGAAAGCTTGACAAACCTATTTTAGTAGACACTATTATCCCCGATCAGGACGAGTCATTTTCCTTGATGCACTTATCCGATGCTGTGGTCCTTGTTAAGTGTCATGTTCAAGGGGACAAAAGCCGATGCTCTTTCTGGTCATGGGATTCAAACCAGCTTCATTTGGGCATCTGACTAATCACTCTTGACCGATTAAGCTGATCTGCCATGCCGGTGCTGTTTATTTCAGTATAAAAAAGGCCTGCTCTGTCTGACTCTAATAATGTATGACAGATGTTGAATGAGTTAATGTGGCTCTATAGTAACAGTACAATTGGAATGAGAAGTCTCCAGGGTAACCATCGTGCTGTAGGTTCCGGAGGCGTTGCTGTGAAGCAGCTGGTTCACGATCAACAAAGACTGTAGGTGGTAGGTGTGTCAGAGCTGGCCATTCGCAACTTGCTCTGTGAATCACGTGATTGCTTCCTGTTGGGTCTTTGATTTAGACTATTGCTCTGGAATCAATCCAATCCAATCCAATATTAGTCCGTAGCAGTTTGTTAAAGAGCCTGCGGAAACCAGAAAACAATTTAGGCCCGTCCCATCATCTCTGCTAAATACGTTAACCTGAACTTGCTAACAGTCCACGTTGTTTATGATGAAGCCAAGCAATATAATAGCTTCAAAATGAACATATACATGGCCTACAGACATTACAGTAATTTGCACTGATAAAGGTTAGGCCTTCTGTAAATTGTGTTATGGCTGAGCATGGGCTTATCAAATGTCAATTACCAGGATTAAACTCATTATTGATTGGGCCTATAAAAAGAGTGAATAATTCTATACAAAAAGAGTGAATAATTCTATAAAAGAGAGTGGATAATTCTAATCAAATTGCAAACGTAACAGAAGATCAACGTGTTTTTAAACAGGCTGTTTCTACATCCAGTTGCAGGGACAAAGCTTCTCTTGGATGTATCGTGTTAAAACACCTCAGATTATGTTGGGTTTCAATCGCGAATGACAAGAAATGAATGTCCATACGCAGTTCTGCTGGTACCGTAGCCTCGACGAGTAGGGAAAGGGTACCGTAGGTCTATCCCCAAGCACCCTCACCAGCCCAAACCTTGTATCGACGGCCTTGACCAGGCTACTTGAAGAGTACGTTGAGTGGGACAACAAATCAGCCTTTTTTGAGGGAGGGATTGGTTATGCAGCCGCCCCTCTCTGGTTCCTACTGTCAATAAAAGCCTTAACAAATGAGCACCCTGAGTGTGTGTGTCTAGTCCTCACTAACACGTGTTCGCTAATAACCTGCGCCAACTTAACGCCAGACCCCCACCTTAACGCCAGACCCTGATGTGTTGCTGGAGGCCCAGTGATAATACGTAGCCCCAACGGCACGCCATCGCTCCCGTTTTAAACGAGATGGTGCACAAGGAACCCTCCCATGCGAGGCCTGCGTAAATGCCTCCATTGTTAATAGCCTGGCTCTCCTCATGTCAGTGTGTGTAAGTAATCTCTGGGAAACATCAGTCACATCCCATTTCCACAGCCCCGTCGGCACTAACGAGACGACACCCTGTCCGCCCCCCCGCTCTCTGCTGGGGCCAAAGGGGGAGGGGCCACTAATCACCTATCACTTACCCGGGCCTGTCAGGGGCTGACGATGCTTCGTAGCGACGGGTGACAGATGAGGAAGTTACAGCGGCGCTGATAAGAAAGCGTTCACTCGAGGGGGGTCTAATTGCATAAGAGCACGCCCCCAGGGACCCTGTTTCCTTATTAACATCCAGAGGCATTATGGGGGGGGGGCATTATTGAAGGGCTGAACGTGATCCCCTTGTATAACATTCTGACCTTGTTAAGAGGACAACATTCATAACGAGCGGCTGGCGGTCAACAGCGTTTGACAGTTACAATTTGACCTCATCACGAGGTCTGATATGATATAATGCCCCCAAAGGCCCTAAGAAGAAAACTGGCCCACAAATCCATGTCAGCTGTGGTTATCCTCTCAGGGGCCACTCAGTGAATTTCCAAAGACCGAAGGAAGACAAACACATTATGCTTTTAGACATTCTGCTAAAAGCCACATCTCCTCTGAGATCGCCCTCTGAAGAGCTGGTTGGCTGTGAAGGGGTATTCAAAGAGGCTGGAAAGAAGATGAAAGCCAAGTGATGAAGATGTGGCTCTCCATTTACAGGCGCTAAGCTTCAAGGGATGATATTATCGCAACCCATGTATGACCGGCCACCTAATTCTCTTCACACGCTGCAGTAGAGATGTGTTCTCTCTAGGTGGGGCATCCCTTAAGAATCTGAGATCCCTCCCAATGATAGAGGTTTGGAGTCTGAACTGCAGTCTTTATAGGGCTCTCGTATTCCCACCCCTTTGATTCAAAAAGTGCTATAACCAGAAGTGTTGAGTGTGGGGAGAGTCCACTGGTCTGTCCACTTCACCACCATAATCTCTGAACAATGGGTCGGAGCCTGTAGGTCCTTTGGCTTTGCATGCGCCAGGGATCTGTGCTTACAGAGATGTCAAAATGTTCTGTTTGCCAGTTGGTGGGCAGATCAAGAAGAGGCTGATGCGTTAACTCTTGAGAATGCGTTGGCTGACCTGGAGCTACGCTGATTACTGTCTTGTGTCCTGCCCTAAGAAAGGATTGTTTTGTTGTTGAGACAATATTGATACGATCTCCTGAAAGTCTGCATACATGCTGTGAATTAAATGTTTTCAAATTTACTTTTGAGTTGATGATTGCTACTTGGTACATATAGTGGGGAGAACAAGTATTTGATACACTGCTGATTTTGCAGGTTTTCCTACTTACAAAGCATGTCGAGGTCTGTATTTTTACCATAGATACACTTCAACTGTGAGAGACGGAATCTAAAACATACATCCAGAAAATCACATTGTATGATTTTTTAAAATAATTAATTTGCATTTTATTGCATGACATAAGTATTTGATCACCTACCAACCAGTAAGAATTCCGGCTCTCACAGACCTGTTAGTTTTTCTTTAAGAATCCCCCCTTTTCTCCACTCATTACCTGTATTAACTGCAACTGTTTTAACTCTTTACCTGTATAAAAGACACCTGTCCACACACTCAATCAAACAGACTCCAACCTCTCCACAATGGCCAAGACCAGAGAGCTGTGTAAGGACATCAGGGATAAAATTGTAGAAATGCACAATGCTGGGATGGGCTACAGGACAAAAGGCAAGCAGCTTGGTGAGATGGCAACAACTGTTGGCGCAATTATTAGATAATGGAAGAAGTTCAAGATGACTGTCAATCTCCCTCGGTCTGGGGCTCCATGCAAGATCTCACCTTGTGGGGCATCAATGATCATGAGGATGGTGAGGGATCAGCCAAGAACTACACGGCAGGACCTGGTCAATGACCTGAAGAGAGCTGGGACCACAGTCTCAAAGAAAACCATTAGAAACACTCCGGCGTCATGGATTAAAATCCTGCAGCGCCCGCAAGGTCCCCCTGCTCAAGCCAGCGCATGTCCTGGCCCGTCTGAAGTTTGCAAATGACCATCTGGATGATCCAGAGGAGGAATGGGAGAAGGTCATGTGGTCTGATGAGACAAAAATAGAGCTTTTTGGTCTAAAGTCTTGCCGTGTTTGGAGGAAGAAGGATGAGTACAACCCCAAGAACACCATGGAGGTTAAGCATGGAGGTGGAAACATAATTCTTTGGGGATGCTTTTCTGCAAAGGGGACAGGACGACTGCACCGTATTGAGGGGAGGATGGATGGGGCCATGTATCACAAGATCTTCCCTCAGTAAGAGCATTGAAGATGGGTCCAAACACACAGCCAGGGCAACTAAGGAGTGGCTCCGTAAGAAGCATCTCAAGGTCCTGGAGTGGCCTAGTCAGTCTCCAGACCTGAACCCAATAGAAAATCTTTGGTGGGAGCTGAAAGTCCGTATTTCCCAGCGACAGCCCCGAAACCTGACCGATCTGTAGGTCTGTATGGAGGAGTGGGACAAAATCCCTGCTGCAGTGAGTGCAAACCTAGTCAAGAACTACAGGACACGTATGATCTCTGTAATTACAAACAAAGGTTCCTCTACCAAATATTATGTTCTGCTTTTCTGATGTATCAAATACTTATGTCATGCAATAAAATGCAAATTAATTATTAAAATATCATACAATGTGATTTTCTGGATTTTTGTTTTAGATTCCGTCTCTCACAGTTGAAGTGTACCTATGATAGAATTTACAGTCCTTTACATGCTTTGTAAATAGTAAAACCTGCAAAATAATCAGCTTATCAAATACTTGTTCTCGCCCCTGTATACTGTTATTCTTATTCCCCAGTTGTAATATGTGTGATTACTTTAAAACATATTCCTTACTGTAGTTGTGTTTGATGAAAGCTGTTTTAGTGCATTTAAACCTCTGGTTCAACATGTGACAAGGTTGATTACATGTATTTGGTTGTTTTAACGAAGCTGTGACCGTAATCGCCTCTGTAATTGCTGAAGAAACATGAGCACGTCTGTCTATGGAATCTTCAGTAGTTGCAGGAAGTTCGTTCCCTATGGCTAGAACCTGTTGATTGTGGTTATTTACAATACTTGGAGATATTCTGCCCTCTTCAATTTGCACTTCTTGTGCCCCTGCATTTCATTGTACTGTACTTGTACTTCAATGATAATAAAGTTGAATCTAATCTAATCTTATGGGTCAAACGCGTTCCCATGAGATGAGTATAGTTGGAGCTGAAATGTTCCATATTAATTATTCCGCCGTAAATCCTGTTATCCTCAGCCTGTTGATCTGTCCATCGGGACCCTGCAAGCACAACCATGGTCGTCTTGTCCAGTGGATGCATTTCCTGCCTACGCGACTCTCAATCTGTAAATGATCAGCATATATCGTCTGAATTCCCCCCCCCCACTACGCCCACTCGGAGGCCCTGGGAGATTTACATCAGCTCCCTGAGCTCCGTGGGTCCCTGCTTCCCCCGCAGCACCACAACAACACCTCCTGCAGCACCTCGCCGCCTCCCTGGGTTATTAATAGAGGAGTCAGCCGCCTTGTCATGGTTGACGTTTTGCTGCCACGGCAGTGGGGGCGCGGGGAAACGGCGGACCGGCCAAGGTAGAGGGAGAGCAGGTAGGCGGACGCCCGGGTGGATGGGCGTTGCCGCGGCCGGTCAGGCCAGTTTGGGAGAGGCCGGCGAAACTGTCAAACGGTTGCTCTGCGGTGGCCATTTTGGAGACGACTACGCGACGGAGTTACCGAAAGCGCGTCTTGCTTTATCGCCGATCGCCTCACGAGGTGGTGCGTGGCAATGAGCGAGAGAGGATTTCTGTTCAGCTTCAGATATTCCGCATTAACTACCTTTCACCTGTTAGTGGGAGCAGCTTGTTATTCCTGCACTGTGCCTCATAACAGCGGGGGAACGAGAACTGTCAGTCTTGCTCAGAGATGTTGCAGGCTGTTTAATGTTAGGATGTGTAAAGAAAGTGAAATGTTCTTCGATGCAGAATTGATTCAGACAAACGTTAATTCAAATGCCTGTCTCGGGGCATAAATACTTTCATCTTATGGTTCTTTACCTGTGAGCTGTGTGCAACTCACTGACAAGCTGAATTTAAATACTGATACTGAATAACCAATATTTTGTTCTGGTGTTCGGTTCTGCCAGACACAAATTGCGCTGCTCGTGATTTTATCCAGTAGCGCTTCGCAAACCCCATAACGGTTTCTTGTCTGGTTGTTTGGTTTTCAAGATAACAATTTAGTGGAAAATCAGTTCCATGAGCTTATCAACCACCCCCCGCCACCCAGCCCCGATAGAAGGCAACGTTCCCAGAAGAGTGACCCCTCCCTCTACCTATAGATACGGAATGAAGCTCGCACGCACCAATTCCCTCCACAATACACCAGCAAATAAGAT
The DNA here is from genome assembly GCA_016801105.1 of Esox niger. Classification (NCBI taxonomy): domain Eukaryota; kingdom Metazoa; phylum Chordata; class Actinopteri; order Esociformes; family Esocidae; genus Esox; species Esox niger. The sequence goes on along the minus strand of JACXGJ010008298.1, from coordinate 12,124 downwards.
CCCACAGTTGCCCGTGGATATGGAAAGAAAGTTTCCCTAATTGATAGGAGCCGGTCACATGACACAGAAAAAGTTTACAATTAGTGTCTCATGCCCGGGGGCTTGTTTTGACTGTCTGCAGGGGCCTTGGTTTCGTGTTGCAAGCAGAGGAGGGAGCTTGCAAGCCAGTTACCCTACTTTTAAAGGCCCGACAAACCCAAATCCGGTGTGTGTGCCGGGCCCAGGCAAGCTTGAGGAAGATGTTTTGCACTCCTCCTGCATCCGACCCGGTCAGGTCCTCCCCCTCTACCTGCAGAGAGTTTCAATTCCACCTGAGGCGATTCGCGACATGCAGGCAAATAAACATATAGCTGAAGTTGTTTACTTTTCTTCTTATATCTCAAGGTTATTTCTAATCTCATACGGGAAGGGAAAACAATGAAGGCCTTAAATAGCCCCCTGTATCCCTGCTCTGTGGATCAATGATCTGTTAAGGGCAAAGAAGTTACTTACAGTCGGCCATTTGTCTTAAGCCTTGTAACGGAATCAGTGAGGCTTAAATGTGTGTGTTTGTGTGTGTGTGTGTGTGTGTGTGTGTGTGTACAAGGACAGGGGTGTATTGCTTGGAGGGTAAGCCCTCCCCTCTATTGTCACCTTCGTAGCGTGGAGGCGAAGATAATCCAGAAATGGACTAGACATGGGTGTTGTGTACCGGGTTCCTGAGCTCCGGGAACGCTGGGAACACTACTGGTGTGTGACTGCAGGCTTTGTTTTCCATCGATTCCCAATTTGCACCGTTCTCCTCCTCCGGCTCCCCGTGGTCCTCCTTAATCCCCCATCACGGCCCGGGAGTCTCTCTCTCCCTCCTCTGGGTCCCTCTGCCTCTTCACCTCTTGGCCTTCTTTGATGCGACGAGACGTCCTTATTGGTCGGTCTTATGGGTAGGCACGGTTGGCCCGGGCTTATCTGCCTGACAGAATACCTAATTATCTGCCCCTAGTGAGCTGGAGCAGCGGCCATTTTTCCCTCCAACCCCTTTTAATCACTGTCTTTGTCTGGGGGGCGACTTAGTCACCGGCTCCCTCAACACGCGCTGGTCTCCTAATCAGGGCCTTTGTCAAACCCAGTGGCTAATCATTTGGTCCATTTCTCTCTATATGCCTCCAATCAATCGCTCTATTCAGTTGATGCCCATAGGTGAGTGGTCTCACAGAGGGTCACTGTCTCCGTCCCAGATCCAGAGATCTTGGCCGTTTCGGAGTGTACAGCTCTGCCGTTAGAAGTGGGAAATAGCCATGTTTGTGTGGACTGATGGGAATTTGTTTAACGTTAACTGTTTGGAGGCAGCAGGGAGTGGGGGGAAACAGGGAGAATGAGGCATTTGTAATTGAGGACCTGTGAGGGAAAGAAAAATTATCATAAATAAATTCTGACAGTAGAGGAGCTGGACAGGAAATGGGTCCCAATACACTGCAACCTACCTCACCCTCACCGAACAGCTACCAGTCGTCACTGAGGCAGAGACCCTGAGGGGTGAGAGGTTAAAGGATTGAAGTCGAGCTGCTGAGTCCAGGGTAGACGGCGCTTGGATGTCAGACACTTCGTGTCATGAGCCAATGAGAAGCCTATGAGTAGAGTAGTTGCAACATCATTACATGCTGTTGGACGACATTCATTATATCATCAAAAATGACTTTTGAATAACGATTTCATTCAGAGACTTATAGTTACTCATGCATACATTTTATATACCGTACAGGTGTCGCCAGCAGGAATTGAACCCATGACTTTTGGCATTGTCAGCACCATTCGCTACACCAGGGCTACTCAGTACAGTCGTTTTTTTTCTCTTCATCCCAGTTGTGACTAAACTGATTAGTTATTCATCCAGCCAAATTAGGGTTGGTAGATCTCTAGGAACAGGAATGAGCAGCCCTGCTCAGCAATGAAGTGTGGTTTTCAAGAGGTATTGTCATGTCTGAGGACATTTTAAATGTGACCGTTGTTGTTCAGAATACATTTCATTCACACTCCATGGAATGGCCGTGGACTGCCAATCATACTGTTGATTTCCTTCTAGTGGTGTGAACTTTACAAACTACTTTGTTGCTTTTTCACAAATGATTTTAGTGATTCGAGAATCATTCATTTAAGTCACTGGTTGACCGGCTGGCCGCAGCGAGTCATAGTGCAGGATTGATTCTCAATTCTCCCGGCTCACTGGCTCCAGTGACTCTGAACAACAACTCTTTCATGTGCAGGGAAGAAAATAGATCGTGCTGCAGGCTGACTTATAGAAGAAAAACATACTGCATGTTCAAAAACTGATGATTGAACGCGTGGTGCGGGTTGGAATGCAATTAATTGATTATTGAATGTTGTCACAGCTTTATAAAACCAAAGCACACACTTGAGAATAAATCGTTTGCAGGGCAGCTGTAGTTCTTGAACAATGTTCTGCTTATCACCCTTGTGACAGTCGAGCCGTAAGGCATTCTGCCAAGAGACGGTCACAATCTAGTCCGGTTGTGACCGCAAATAGACCGAGTTCCAGATATATCCGGAAGCACGTTTGCTGTCCGGCAATAGCAGATGTTTAAAGGACTCTTTTACTAGTCTCGCTCTGGTGACAGCTCCAGTACGCAATCTTTGCTGATCCAGATGTGCACCAAAGCCTTGTACAACTGTGACTCCATTATTTCCAGAGAGATTTTGACCCTGCTTCTGCATCAGTTGTCATGGTTACTGACCGAGGCAGCAGCAGGACAATGCTCAAGTTCTAAAATCCCATGTAGAAGGCCCTGGTTTCATTTAACGCAAACACAATCTTTTTCTGCGATTCGATTGCGGATAACTTTAATATTGTCTTGTTGTGGGTTTATTTTCATCGTTCGTTGTCCTTCCGCCTGGCCCCGCCCGGGCATTTAAAAGAAGGGTTTGTATATTAGGCTTGTGAGCGTTGGAGGGTTATGCTGAGGCTGTCATTGGCCAACGTGACTGGTGGGTGGACGGGTTATGAAAGCAGGTGTGTGTGGTGTTGTTGTTGTGGTTGCCGTGTCTCTGGGTGTCGCACTCCTCCTCAGCCTCCTTTTTTGACTATGTTCTAGAGCTCCCTCAGGACAGGCCCTGTTGCCGACACACCGGGAATTGAAAGCAGGGAAACAGCTCTGACACGATGTCTGTCTGCCGGTCCGTGACGTCCGTCTGTCGGCGCCTGTGTGTTTGTGTGTGCAGGTGCGAGAGACGCGCGCGTGTTGGAGTGGTGCATGCGTGCCTCCGCGGGGATGTTTGCTCAGGTTATTGCTTCCTTGGAGAATGGTCGGCCCTGAGGTTTGTCACGGCAGACACCGTCGAGGCGATGCGTATTGTAATGATATCAGTGTTCCTGTTGTTATTATTACTGAGCAATAAAATCACACTTTGGCGTCATTAAAATGAGAAACAGGAGACGCAAGTGCTTATAAAGCCTCAGGACGAACGCATGTGCCCGCCGCGGCGTTCTCTCAGACCGTAGATCGTAGCCTACGCGCAGTCATTATTCAAACAGAACCCCGGTTTTCCATTTCAAAAAGCCACATAACCGCAGCAGCCAAATGCTTTCTTTCGTAAACAAAGCGCTGCATTGCCTCCCCGTTCAGATCGACGGACAGTAACCAACCCCGGAGCTGAGGGAGGCAAGCGGAAGAAAGGGGGGGGGGGCATTGCCTGCCTTCTGAAGGAACCACACAGGTTTCTATTCAAAGCAGGATTTGGATTTGCCTTTAACTGGCTGAGATGTAGATGTGAATTCCCCAACAAGGCTTTCATTTCCAAGTCCTTTCACAAGGGGTGGGGGGGGGGGGGGTTGCTGGGAAATTATATTAGCTCAGCCAGTTTTGTTCTGTTTTGTACACCCACAGCAATTGTTTTGGAGGGAATTAAGTGAGAGTGTTTGTTTGTGTGTGTGTGTATGTGTGTGTGTTTGCACTCACTCATCCATGCGACGCGGAACTGCTTGCCATGACAGTCTGCATGCACACGTCTGTGTGCCGTTCAGAAAGAGCTCAGTTCCCCATGAGATGCGCAGCGTTAAGCCACATAGAGAATATCTGGTCAAGCGTGGCCCAGATTTCTGTTTGGGATCCTAAGGCGTTGAAGCTGTTTGTTGCATATGCTACGCAAACTGGCCAGCCACAGGGGTGCGATGCCATCAGCCGTCTGTCTCATTCTCCACAACTCCAGCCAGACTGTGCCCAAGGACCCACAGACGGGAATTAGACTAGCAAAATCTGAGAATTCTGCTGACGTGAAATTACAGTTGAGGTAATATAGCTCACAGGCTTTAATAATGATAATAATAATAATAATGTTTCCACATAGAACTGAGGAAATGATCATATTGACTCGTCAAAGTGGTAAGATGTGGTTATTCTGACAGCACCTCTGGCTTGGAGGAATGCCTGGGTTCTGATCAGGTAATTAAACCCGGGTCTCAGTGGATGAAAGCCCATGTGATATGGCTTCCCAATTATTCTCTACAATTATACATGCCGAGAAATCAAAAGTTTCATTCAAAAGATATCCACACATTGTCATGTTAAAGAGAGGTTGCGTGCATGGTAATTAAAGGTGTGTGTGCGCGTGCGCGTGCAAGGTTTCTCGTACCAGTTCAAAGCCCGGTCTGACTATTATGTGGGAAGTGGCGCAGGACGACAGACTTCGAACATCAGAATGTCGTAAATGTGACGACAGGCATCCCGGCATCAATTCATCTTCCTGTGGCCTCCTGTGAAATGGTCGCTGTGTCAGTCATAACTTCCCATCGACAGGGTTTGATTGCTGTTGAGCTCTGTGCAAAGCATTGTGGTCCATCATTCCTATAATTTTGGGAGAGTGAGAGGGTAAAAGGTGGAATGAGAGGGAGTGTGTGTGTTTGTGTGTGTCTGAAAGTGTTGTGCTTCCTGCTAATGAGGGCTCATTTAGAATGAATAATACAATGTATAAATGTATATTTATAAGACATATGACAGTTGCAACCTTTAGACAAGAACGGGGGGGGGCATGACCGGTGTGAAATGACTCAGTTGGCATTTGTAGTAAAGAACACAACATTAGTATTGTTTCTAAAATAATCAAATCAATCAATCAATCAAACAATTCAATCCGAGTGATTCTCCTAGCGACAAATCTATGGCAAACAAACACACGCTCCTCAGACAGGCAGAGATCCAGGAAGTCTGACAGAGAGTCCCATCTGCTGAGCAAACACACCAATCAGGATTCTCTTCTTATCCAGAATCAGCCAAGTGTCCATTGTGATTGTGACCAATTACTTTTATGATTGTTTGGGGGGGGGGTTTCGCCACACAAACACAGGCCAGCTCGGAAGGAAGCATTGGGGGCATTCTGTTCCCATTCATCTTTGGTGCTTCAGACGGTGCTTCATCTGGGGTCCACGCTGGTAATGGCAGGAGCGGTGTAGTCTCTAATGACAGGCATGTGGCTAACTGATGACCAATACTTGCCTCCAGGCTGGACATCTGATTGGCCAATGGGCATAACATGATAGCAGTCTGGGACATAGTGGGAAAAACAATTATTTTCTTTATTTTATTGCTGTCTCTATCTTATTTTACTCTGTTTCTCTCCCTCACTACTTCCCTCTATTACTCACCTCTTACTTGTTCTCCATTTCTCTCCGCCAATTCTTCTCTCCTCCTCCAGTCCCTCTTCCCTTTCCTCTACTGGAGTCAATGTCCTCCTCCATGCTGCTGTGCTTATTGACAGGCTCAGGGCTTTCAGGTGTAATTGGATACTAGTCAGGGGAGCTCATGGTTCTACTGGCCCACCAGGGCTTAGCTCATAAATAGATTGGTCATTTGATCCTGGACCCTCGTGGGCTGGTGTTTCACCTTTACATGAGGTTGAGGGTTAAAGCTGCATTTTCTCACTGATGTGAGTTGAGCAGTTCATACCGTACTTATTTCAGGGATAAGATCACAGGCTAATGCTCCGGTTATTTAGATTAAATGATCACAGGTTAATTATTTGGTTATTTAGATGATATGGTCACAGGTACCTTTTGCATTATTTAGATGAGATGATATGATCACAGGCACATTTTGTGGTTATTTAGATGATATGCTCACGGGCTAATAATCTGGTTACTTTGATGATGTGATCACAGGCTAGTATTCCATTTGTTTAGATGATATGATCCCAGGCTAGTATTCCAGTTGTTTAGATGATATGATCCCAGGCTAGTATTCTGGTTATTTTACAACATCCATTTGTTGTGCTGAGTGCTGTCAGTCCTCGACTCCTTCTTGGCCTGTGTCTGAGAAAGATGTAGCAGCCTCTTACTGTTTTCCCATTGTCTCCCAGAAGCCTTTGCGCTTACACCTCAGCCGTATCACTCAACGGGGGCCGGAGCTTGTCTGTCAAACTCTTCCTCGACCACTCGGCACACAGCCATGCTTGCACACTGTAATACACACACAGCCATCCTTGCACACTATAATACACACACAGCCATGCTTGCACACTGTAATACACACACAGCCAGTCTGAGAAACAGCCTTACAGTAGACTATTACCTGAGTGATCTAACGTATAGAGGCTCAGTATGGAGAGGGACGGATGTGCAATGGTTAAGTGTAAAAGAACAGAGCGGGCAACGGCAACCCAGGTTCGCCATTACATCACTGTCTAGTCTGGCGACTTTGCCACTGTGTCAAGAGAGAAAGAGGGGAACGCGCGAATGTAGCCGTTTGAATGATGACAATAACTGTTTGTCCTTATCAGCCCACCATACTATGCGATTAATCAAACATTAATGCATTGTTTGTTTTTATTTAGCAACCTAGTGATGATGATGAACATAATCATCTTTAATTGCTCAAAGCCATTTCAGAGCCTTGTCTTTAATGGGCCTGGCAATTAGACGAGAACATGCTTTTTTTTTCTGCTCTGAAGACTAAATGAAACACGCTGTCCCTAGTTAACGTATAGCCTGAGAATCCTAATCAAAACCCATTCGTTGTGTTTTTATTCCAAACACAGCACAAGGGCTAACCCCCCCACGAGTGTACAAACCCGCGGACTTAAAAACAACTTCACTTGGAAAGGAAGTGTTGCGTGTTCCCCCTGACTAAATAAAAATGTGCCTAAAACCTCAGTAGATGGGAAAAGCGCCTTTCCCCTCCCCTCCAGCCTATGCCGAGCTCCTCTGTAATTTACACGCCAGCTGGTCGCCCAGCCTGGTTCCATTACGTTGTGCGACGTGAGAGCAGGAGACATATTGTCCCCCCGACTCCCCTCACAAGTGTTCAAGGTGTCCCAATCACAAATCTATGAAGTTGCTTTTCCATCACGTCGCTCGTTCTTCCCTATATTCCCTTCTCTCGTCTGTTTACCCCTGTGTTCTTCCACCCTCTCTCTCAGTGTCCTGGTTAAATGATGATTTCGGAGCCCAACCATGGCTGAAGAATCAATTTGGCACCTTGTTCTCCTTCCCGCGTCCCAAATGTGGGGGGGGGGGGGGGCACCGCTCGGGGGGGGGCACCGCTCGTACGAAGTCAGACTGTCCTGGCAGTCACCCAGCTGGAGTTTGCAAATCAATGAAGTTGTACTTATTTATCCCTCCGTGAATACACTCACACATGCTTTTAACGAATCTTTTTGTTCATATATTTAGATTAGGGGCTCTTCTCTGCTCGCCCGCTCTCCATCTGACACCATAGCTCATTCAGGCCTTGTGCCCTAGTCAGGTACATGAGAGACAGAGAGATTATCCCAGTGTCTCATGAATAAAAGAGGCCAGCCGAGGCTCCGGCTTCCCCCTCATAATTCATATGTAAACTTTGACCAGGGAACAGAGTGAATCGACACATCACAGGACGCTCCGCTCTTACTTCTTCTCCTTCCTTTTTATTTTATCATCTTGCTGTGAATTCCATTTGCTCCCATTTTCCTATCCTGTCCCTCACCCCATCTCTCTCTCCCTCCCACCCTGTCTCCCTCTTTCTTCCCCTCTCTCTCTGTCCCCCTCCCTCCCTCCATCCATCCCTCACTGTCTCCATCTTTCTCCTTCCTCCCTCCCTCTCTCTCCCTACCTGTCATCTCCTGCTCCTCCTCTCTGTTATTTTGAGGCCAGGGTAAGGGCTCCTGGCGCCGTGGGAATCACATGACCTCTGGAGAAGCCTGATCAGCACAGGTCACTTGGGAGGTCACATTTGATTTCAACTTGTCAAACCAATGTCATCCAGGTTCTGTCCAGGATGATGTGATATGATGCAGATGACGCCTAGCTGATTGATACATAGTGATACATCCTTTGGCTGATACACGGTGCTGTTTGGGATGGGTGTTTCCAGCGATGGTGTGTGAAGAAAGGGGCTTGTTGACAGCCCTATAATTAATGAATCAATCAGCCATTTGAGGATGCTCGATGGTTCAGTAAGAATCAACTGCTGGGCGTTCCAACCGTTTATTCCAATATTTGCATTCTTAGCTTACCGTGAAAAATTATTCCAGGGCCAAATAAGCAGTATCCCAGACCCTATTAAGCAATCACACGGCTGTCACAGTCGAGCGGGCTCGCATTCAACCTTACCATTGTCCCCCTTGTCATTGATATACACAAATATAAATTACAAGGCCTGTATTACGACTCGCCGGGCCCACCTCAATCTTGCTCTCCCCGAGGTTTCGTTTAATGGCTTCATAACTCTTCGCCGGGGCTTTTCCATCATTAGCCCGGGCTTGGTCCAGCCAGCTGCCTGCCTTAGGTGCCTTATTACTGGGCAAGGAGTGAGGCGGGGAGGGCCCCCGAGATCCAAAGCTCCATGCTTATCCCCTCACACAGGCCAGGGCTGCCGCCTCTAAACCCCTGGCTCAGCCCCTTCAAATGAGACCCTAAGCCCGGGTTTTACTGCCCTTACCACGAGCCGCTTTATCGACAGAGCACCAGGAGACCGAGAGAAGCTGAAGAGAGACCTGGGTGGAGGGATGGAGAGGGGTGGGCTAGAGGTCAGCGGTGGGCTAGAGGTCAGTGGTGGGCTAGGGGTCAAGGGTGGGCTAGAGGTCAGCGGTGGGCTAGAGGTCAGGGTTGGCTAGAGGTCAGCGGTGGGCTAGGGGTTCAGGGGTGGGCTAGAGGTCAGCGGTGGGCTAGGGTTCAAGGGTGGGCTAGAGGTCAGCGGTGGGCTAGAGGTCAGGGTTGGGTTAGAGTTTCAGGGTTGGGCTAGAGTTTCAGGGGTGGGCTAAAGGTCAGGGTTGGGCTAGAGGTTCAGTGGTGGGCTAGGGGTCAGGGTTGGGTTAGAGTTTCAGGGTTGGGCTAGAGTTTCAGGGGTGGGCTAGAGGTTCAGGGGTGGGCTAAAGGTCAGGGTTGGGCTAGAGGTTCAGGGGTGGGCTAGGGGTCAGGGGGTGGACAAGAGTTCCAGGTTTGCAAAAACCTCCAGGGATGGGAGTGTAGGAGGATGCTCTTGGCAGTTTTAGTGAACGTGGCTCCGTGGCTTGCATGGGTGATTTAAACGTCGGTTCCGCTTCAGTATTGTCCTCTCAGGCTAGCCCCAGGACAAATGGGTCTGATGGAACTAGGACAGCTGGGCACATTCACTGTGTTCTGCTGTCAAGGGGGGTTACTAGAGCACTCCTCGGCACCATGAGGTGTGTCAAACCGCCCTGGTGATCATCTGAGCCCCGGCACCTCTGTTTTCCGAACCAGCAAAAGTTGCTAGATCGAGTCCCTGAGCTTGCATGGTGAAATGCTGCCCTCCTGCCCGCTTGCCAGGCAGCTAACCAACATGTATGCCAGGCTGTTGCTTTAAATGAGAAGGTGATTTTGTTAATGTGCTAATAAAAATAATTACTAGCGTAGATTACAGTGCTTCCTGCTGTTCAGGGGTCATCTCCAATCGCCCCCCCCCCCCCCCGTGATCCCTACACAGCACGTCACAGTCTCCATCCGTCCCTGTTACCGCGGCTCTAGTCCTTCACAGAGTCTGGCTGCCACCTGACGTCCCTCTCCCTCCTCCATTAGGGACTAGTGCTGTTTTTTTGTTGCTATCCTCCTTTCGTGCTGCGGCAATGCTCCTCGCCCCTCCCCATTCCCTTTCCCGGTCCTTTAAATAATTCATGGCTGGACGTGGGCATTTGTATCTGTCAGGGGCTTGTCCTGGGCTGTCAGGGCCGTGGTTGTGCCTGGCTGCAGGCTAGATTTACAGCCGCAGGGGCTGGAGCCAAACCTGTCTGGCAGAGGGCCCGTGGTCCCACTGACGCCCAACCACCCCAGGAGAGAGACTGGAGGACCAGGTCCGAAGCCTCCTTGAACCCAACCCGCCCCAGGAGAGATACTGGAGGAACAGGTCCGAAGCCTCTTTGAACCCACCCCGCCCAAGGAGACAGACTGGAGGATCAGGTCCGAAGTTTCCCTGAACCTAATCTGCCCCAGGGGAGATATGGGAGGACCAGGTACGAAGCCTCCCTGAACCCAACCTGTCTTAGGAGAGAGACGAAAGGACCAGGTCCAAAGCCTCCCTGAACCCAACCTGCCCCAGAAGAGAGACGAGAGGACCAGGTCCAAAGCCTCCCTGAACCCAACCTTTCTCAGGAGTGAGACAAGGGACCAGGTCCAAAGCCTCCCTGAACCCAACCTGTCTCAGGAGAGAGACAAGGGACCAGGTCCAAAGCCTCCCTGAACCCAACCTGCTCCAGAAGAGATACCAACTGACTAGGTCAGAAACCTCCCTCAACCCTGACCTGCCCCAGGATATCAATGGGTAATTCAGATTCCAGAGCCTCCCTAAATCTGACCCTTTCTGGATAGGAGAGGGTTTGACCTGCTAGGTAGAGCCAGGAACTATTATCCTGGGCTGTGTGACAAGTAGAACTGGCCAAAATGTACCAGAACCCTATTGTGATGAATTGCCTGAATTAATGCAGTAATGAGTAGAACTCAGGGTGACCGTGTTTAGCCAACTGGTCGATTGTTTGGTCGATTGACTCTCTGGCGACCAAGATTTCTATAGTTGAGCAGTCTAAATTATGTTTTCAAGACACCTGTTAGATTGCACCTTCTGTCACTGGGCTTCTCCATTACAGATACTGTTGGCCTGTCAGAGTCTACAGGCTCAGATGTTATGAATGGCATACTGACGTTCTGGCCGAACTGCAGTAAAAACCTGATCGGTCCAGTGGATATATCATTACTCCCTGGCCCATACGAGCCAGTACCTTTTCAGCGCATTTTTGCCTTTCAGCTTTACATATCTGTTCTATCGCAATCTGACACTGAAAACGATTGAAAACAACCTGTGTAAATTTCATGTAGTTTGTATGGAAGCATACTGGTTCATTCAAGCGCCACCAAACTCCTGTTCGTGTCACATGTTCCCAAGCAGTTCACACAGTAAATGAGAGCTGTCCTGTGCTAAAAGTACGCTTCAGTCCCCTCACTGAGCTTATATATTTTATGGAATGTGATTTTCAACAGTAAACCATCAATATTGACCATAGTAAACCCCATTTTTTACCTATTGTTTTTGGACCATTTTATACAGGCTGTCTATGGAAATTCCTGTGCCTTTAATATTAGATGAAGATGTGTCAGGGAAATTGTGCCATGTTTGGAGGAAGAAAGCAGGCCTACCCAGTTGGTTCCTAGATAATATTAGCTACTTAGCATTGTACTTTTAGCTTCAATGCAGGTCTGCAGACACACCTCTTGCATTATAGAAATGCACAGGCAATTATGGCAGGCTTATCACAGGCTACATTTGAATGGCAAATGGGTTATTCCACGTCGCAACACACAGCAATTTTTGGAGCGCAACGGCAGATTCACCGAGAGGTCAAGTGACACGACAGTTTTTTTCTTTTAAATATAGGTTGTTGTTTTTTTATGTAAAAATATGTGTTTTACGGGGTCAACCGATTTAGTTGTTTGAGCTTGACCCTAACAGTCGACCCTTGACTACAGGGACAGCACTAATTACAACGTTATGTTTAGAACATTAGCGTGCACCGTGTGATTGTAATATCCTAAAAGCCATGACCCATGTCAGGAAAATGCTCATTACTGTAATGAACAATGTTAGCAAATATCTTATTCTGCGTGACCGTAGACCATAGCTCCAGAAGTACGGGTGGCACAACCCCCCCCCCCCCC
>JACXGJ010008297.1:0-22345 GCA_016801105.1 Esox niger | reverse complement strand
GAGGAGCGGGTGTGACAGAAATGGTTGGCCCACTTTCTTCTTCTGACCTAAATAATAAAGATTTAACTCTTTCCTGCTATGTTCCAGGGGTTATTGGCATGAGACTGGAAGAGGGACTGGAGTGGATTACAGTCTTTTCATGTTTTTTGGGACGGCCATGCTGGGCAGCAGCATAGGGAAGTTCTGCTGTAGACATTGTTGGACATTATTGAGTGTCTTGTGAGGAGGGTCAGTTGGTGTTCTGTGGATAAATACTGATGTAGGGATTTCAACCGCAGGCACACAACAGTCAATGCTCCAATTTTTGCTTCCCACTTTCCGTCTCTTCTGTCTTCAAGGTAAATTCAGCTGTCAAATTGGAAAGTGAATGACTAAAATAAATGATTAACAGAAGAAATGATCAAATAGGCCAGTGGAATAGATTATGTGGCGTAATAATTTATTACTACAGAGTACCAAGCTGGGTCAGGTCTGTGTGAGTGTCGGGGTGTGTGTGTGTGTGTGTGTGTGCATACCTGAATTCAAATATGTATTGTGTGTGTGAGTGAGTGTGTGTGTGTGTGTGTGTGTGAATATGGTTATGTGTGTGCCTGACATTTAAAATCACAGCTTAATCACTGTGGGTATTGTATGATTCCCAAGCAATTACTGTAGCATTTTGCCCTGGAAACAGGGAGAGTGGGAAAAGAGAGACAAAGTGGAGGACAGACGAAAAGAGAGGGGGGGTTGGGCAAGAGAGAGAAAGAAGGGGAGGTAGAAAGAGAGTGAGGGACAGAGAATATAAGAGAGGGAAAAGAAAGGGAGACCTGTTTAAATGTAATGACCACTCAGGGACCTAGCCAACCATGTTAAAACAGTGTTCCATTAATCTGACTTCTATAGATAAACTCACCATCCTCTCACTCCCTGAGACACACACACACACACACACACACACACACTCACACACACAGATATACAGACACACTCTATACACTGTAGTATCTTTCTAACATTAGCTGGACATTGTTATAACTTGTTATATCACCTTCCACTCTTATCCTATACAGTGAAATACATGACTGTATGTGATATCATGATGTGATTAATTAGTATAGAGCAGTAATAAAGCACAATAAGAGTGTTAAGTTGAGGTAAACCAATCTATAACTGGTTTAAGGCTGGAGACGTCTACTACTGAAAGGGCTTTATTGTCCCAAAGGACTATCAAAATGCTGCTGTTGCCGAGGACGGCAGCCCTTGATCAGAACCAGCCACTGATCAGACGGCAAAGACTGCAGGGAACTGCAGGTAAAGGACAACCCCACTGACTAGCTGTGAAAATATGCCAAGATCTTTCACAATGTTCAATCAGACTTCCACTGCGATCATTTCCTCATTTCACTCTATGGATTGTCATATTGCGTAAGCCTTCAGAACCAGAGGTGTGTCTGTCTCACCAGCACAATTACAATTCTAGTATGTAGTGTGACATTCATGTCCATTGGTTATAGCTCTGGGTCACATTTGATGACTGGCAAAAATGTGAATATGGGTCAGACACTTAACTATGGACAGGGATGACATTCAACCTCTCTGTATACACCGCAGTTAGTGGCACCTCCTGAATGCTGTTCCTGGAGTTGCTATCACACGGCCCGGTCATGTATCAGTAGAATAAACAATGTTCTGTATAGGAGCAGATTAAGGACCTCATCTCTAATCTCTTTCACCCTCCTTGTTGCTTTTTCCCCTATACCTCCCTCTCCCACTTCACCTGTCTCCTCACCTCCTCATCTTATCACCTAGGTCCCATATCACCTCCCTTCTCTCCTCACCCCTCTTTTTCTTTCCTCGCCAATTTATTAGCCTATTCTGTATCCTTACTTACTTCCTCTCTCCTACTCATTTCTCTTCTCATTCTGTCCTCCCTCCTCATCGCCGTCCTCACCCTTCACCTCTTGTCTGCTCTCCACAACACTCTCTGTGCATTACTGCCAATCCTCCTGTCCTCTGCTGTATGGTTGTCCTTGAGCTGGGCTCAAACTGAACTCAGTATGGTGTAGAATACAGAGTGAAACAGCCAGGAGGGAGGGAGACCACACACACGCTCAAAAATATTTTTTGAGCTGTACTTGTGGTTCCAGGGAAAAACGTATTTCGCTCCAGATACAACTTGGAAAATGTTATTGCAAAGTAAACTGTTGTCTGGAATTACATGCAATCAAGTTTAGAGCCATCATTACAGACTTTACTGGTTGGAATTGACAAAAGCCATACATACATAAATAAGCGAACTTTAAACAATAAATAATTGCAATATTATTAGACATGTATTATAAATGTACTTTAAATAAAGTGAAGTAAAGATAATTGAATCCATTGATGGGTTAAGCTTGGTCTGAAGTGGTCCAGTCCCAGGCACAGAGCTGCTGTAGAACCCTGTAATCTATTTCTATGGACCCACCCCTAGATGCAGTTGCTAGGCAACCACTCTTATCGGCACCATGGGTCCCAGTGCTAGCTACAGTGTTGCTGAATTATTTTTCTGTCAGTCTCTACTACCCTTTTCTATAGGCCTAGTTTAGTTAATAAAATCCTGTATTAAATCATTTTGATAGGATGTAGACACTACTGAAGCTGATGAATGGGCGTTTAGTGGTGGAGGGAGTTGAAACCCCGATTTGAACAATTTGGTATTTTACTTTTTTTTTTACCGGTAACTACCCTGATTCTAACATGATTTCGTATCATATTCCATGCCAGCACATTCTTCCTCCTGTGTGTAAGATATTTCTAAGATAAATACATGATGTTCTTTCTCCAGACATCTGCAGTGCAGCATGGACAAGGCCCTGACAACTGCTTCTGAGAAAGGACTAGTCTTTAGAGTAGACCAATCTATATTTCTGTGGATTAGGCCACGATTTCTCTGAGAAATGGCAGACTTATTTATGGATTACTGTTAATGAATAATCAGTCTAGTTTGAGTAAATGTATAATAAGATTTAAAAAGGAAAGTGGGTTAAAAATCTGTTTACTGACTCTCGCGCGCCTCGCTCCACGAAAGCGCACTTCCGCGCGCGCGTCAGCAGGTGCAGAGAGAGGAGCGGAGTCTGGCGGCTTCACCATTACTGCATCAAAAATAACGCAGGCATAATATTATTTTACATAAATAACATTCTCAGAAGATGGTAGCAAAACAAAGGATCCGTATGGCAAACGAAAAGCACAGCAAAAACATCACGCAGAGAGGCAACGTTGCAAAGACACTGGTGAGGCGAAGCTTTTCTTCAGGCTGTGTTGGTTCCATCATCAAACGAATGGAGTATGACATTCAGTTAATCATCACTAAGAATTGTGTGATTTCAGTAAATGGAACCATTCATTATATAATTATAAACGATTGCGTATGTGTCTGATGTTGTCATGGCTCAGATTTGATATCGATAACGCGGCTCATCTGTCTTCTCGTATCAAATCAAACAAGGCATGTTGTATTGCCTAAAATTCGTAGATTTTTTTGGATCAGTCACACTACATAAAAGCCTCAATGATGAGTGTTCCAACCATTTTCACTTAGCGGTAATAAGTTAACGTGCTTGTTGGTTGGTCATTGATGACTGTATGTTTTCCTTTTATTGTCTATGTTGTCTTTTGGGTCAAATCGTTGCTTCTCCACGCGATCCCTAAATAATGATAAATCAATACCACACAGATAATGGTCAAGATTGTCAATAGTGTGGTGTCATCATCATCTAGCTCTTCAGTCCATAAATATGGTTGTTGACTGAACTCGGTGGTCCACCATCTGATCACACAAGATATAAGTATTAATACTGACTATATTATGTAACTCCGGAATGCAGATATTACTCATACAGATAGGTAAAACTGACCTGGAATCGTTTAGATATGGGTACTGCACACTTGTGGTATGTATCAGTATACAATGCCTTTGTAAATTATTGTTTGTTGTGTTATGGAATTAATTTATTATGTATTAAATAGTTTTGCCATCAATCTACCTCATAAAGATAATGCAAAAACATATTTTCTGAAATTTCAGAAAATAAAAACTAAAATATGTACAAAAGTATCAATACTTTGTAGGAACACCTTTAGCACTGATTACTTCTTCTAGGGAATGTTGCTACCAGCTTTGCACACCGGTATAATCCCATTCTTCCTTGTAGATTCTTTCAAGATCTGTCAGATTGGATGGGGAGCATCTGTGAACTGCAATCTTCATGTCTCCCCACATATTCTCAATGTTATTTAAGTCCAGACTTGCCTGGACCATGGAAGAACATATACAGCCTTATCCTAAAGCCACTGTAGTGTTATCTTGGCTTTAGGTTGTTGTCATGCTGAAAGATTAATATTCACCCCATTCTGAGGTCCTGGCTGCTCTAGATCAGGCTTTCTTCAAGGACTTCTCTGTATTTAACTCCCAGTCCCTGCCACTGAGAAGCATCCCCATTATATGAAGCTCCCACAACCTTGCCTCACTGTAGGGATGGTACTAGCCAGGTGATGAACAGTACCTTATTTTCACAACACGTTGTGCTTAGCCTTAGTCTCATCAGACCAGATAATGTTTTTCCTCATGGTCTTACACTCATTCAGATGGCAATTTGTACGTCTTTTCCTCAGGAGTGGTTTATGTCTAGCCACTCTACCATACAGGCATGATTGGTGGTGTTCTGCTGAGATGGTTGGGATTTTTTTGCATATCTGCAGACAAACTCTGAAGTGCAGTTAGAGTGTTAGAGTGGCCATTTGGTTCTTGGTCATCTCCCTGATCAAGGCCCTTCTTGCTCAGTTAATTTGTTTGGCTGGAGAGCTTGCTTTAGGAGGTTTAAGACTTTTGGTAGTCCCCAACATAGACATCCATCAAGTTCTAGAGATATCTAAAAAATGATCAATAGACACAGCATCTATCTGAGCAAACATTTGATTATTTCAGTTTTAATATTTAATCATTGTAAAAATGTGTTTTCTTTTTGTCATTATGAGGTATTGTGCGTAAAAGTGTTGGTAATCAATAATAAATTATGTCTATAACATGAGAAAAAATTTGAGGAATCTGTGAAGGAATCTGAACAATTTCCAAAGCCACTTCATAGCAAATGTTATGCTAAAGAGTTTGATTTCTAATACAGCTTCCAATAGATTAGTTTTACAATGGGCTATGTTCTCTTGGTGCTTTTGCCTGGCTACCCAAACTTCTCCCTTTGGCCCAACAATGCGCCCTGCCCCTGGGTCTTCTCGACAAGGAGTCTGGATTTAAACATCTCCTCAGTGACTGTGGCGAAAAAACGTCTGTTTGGTCCCAAAAATCACTGAGTTGGGTCATAGCCAGCACACTTGGGTAAAGCACTATTTCGAACAATAGTCATCTGCTTTAGTCCTCTAAATGGTTTGCATTGATCCATTTATTTTTCATCTGTTTCGTACAACACCCTCATTTTCAATACTCAGTTTTGGGCCACACTCATTCATTGAGACTGTAGGCAAAAAAGCCTGGGAACCACTGACCGAAACATCTGCAATGAAAGGACTCTCTCAGATTAATGCATTAGAACATTTTAGTTAGAGTCATCAGGAAAGGTTTCTTTAAAAAAAACTAAAAGAAAATGTTGTTTGCATCAACACTGTTGTTGCTGGCTCTTTTGGGATTTCAGGCTGGGTGTTTTGTAAAAGCTCTCTGTGACAAATGCTGATGTAAAAATGGCTTTATAAAATACATTTGATTGATTGTCGATGAGACAATATCTGAGACAATATCTTCATCTGCCTTCAGCCTAACTGCTGTGAGGACATTATGGAATAGCTCACTGTGGAATATGGATTGTTGTCATTGTGTTCTTTAGAATAAAGGAATACTTGGGGTTTGCACTGTATATTCTAGATAGCTATTGTTTTCTTCACAATAATACCACACCACAATCAGAACATACATGGGAGCTGTTCAACTGTATGACATCACCAGACCAGAACACATCTTGTGGTTCTAATCGTGTACTCTATTACAGCATTTAACCAAGCACATATTGTGGTTGTGATAGTTTACTGTATGATATTATAAAAATAGACACATCTTGTAAGTTGTGATAGTTTACTGTATAACATCATTAAACCGGGCACATCTTGTGGTTGTGATAGTTTACTGTATTCCATCAATAAATCAGACACATCTTGTGGTTTTGATACTATTGCGCTCTTTGGAGGGCCGAAATGTTTCTGTTTTTTGCATCAACTTGGTAGTTAATTAAACTCACCTGTGTACCCAGATCTAAATCAGCCAATGGTTCTGATAGCTTACTGTATGACATCATCAGACCAAACACATGCTGTGTTGGTGTCTTATGGTGCTGATCTAGACATCCAGGCAGGATGGGATGTCCACCTGAGACAAAGAATTTAATAATACAATTGTTTTTCCAGCTACAGTTTGGTAAAAAATTCTGTTTTCTTTACGAGTTGTAGGTGTCCCTAACTGAGCCAGAGGGACTAGGCTGGCACACCTACACAAGCCTGGTGTAACATGGCAGAACAACAAACACCTCTGCTGTTATGATGTCAGAAATTCAGCACACTTATAGACAGCCCTTAAACAACTTTCATGCTGTCTGTTGGGTGTGTGGCAATGACTAGGTAGATGTAAACACTAGATTTGTAATTATAACACTAGATTCAAACAATACATATGACTACACTAGATGTTAATGACATTCGAATGTGTATGTGTGAGTGATTAAACTTCACTGTTTTCTCTCCCCATTCCCTCAGCGACCTCAGGAGGAGAAGTACCCAGTGGGACCGTGGCTCCTAGCTCTGTTTGTTTTTGTGGTCTGTGGATCAGGTAAAGGCTTGTTCACATTAAAATGTATTTCAAACACATTTCATTTTACTAGTTGGACTACTAGTTGGACAAACAGGTAGTTCATGGGGGAGAATCTCCAGTCAATAGTTCACATTTAATTTGGAAGATTGCAAAATATGTGCATTCAAGAGAGAGAGAGAAATGTATTGATTGAGGAGGTAAAAGAATAGTTTGGTTTAGTAACTTTTTTCTGAACTTGTTTCTGTAACGTCCAAGAAAGTCAAGCAAGTTAAATAGACGTTGCTGCCGGGTCACTTCCTGATCTTTGGATGGACCCTTGTTGTACTTAATAAGACATTTTCAAAGTTCGCAGCGTCCCTTTCTTAACGCAACCTTCACCTGCTAGGGGATCTGTTCATTCCAACCTGATGTGGACATTCTCATTTGAAATGACATCTTGCAACGTTACAGAGTTCAAAAATGTCTAAGACTCCAATTCTGGAGATGGAAGAGAAAAGCCTGTGAACTCATTCATTCAAAGATGGGGTGTTTTACCTTCTGTTAAAACTTAGACTCACATTCATTTAATCATCCAACATTATTGTTACTGGGCCATTTTCACAGACAGAGATCAGCTTGATTTTTTTGTCCAGGATAAAACGTAATCCATGTCTGCATAAACATCCCAAGAAGATTTTAGTTTCACTTCTGCTCAGTGACTGCTTGGCTAGAAGTTCTCTTACGCAGCAACAGACTGTTTCTCTCTCAGCCATTTTCCAGATCATCCAGAGCATCCGGATGGGAATGTGATCCAGGGGTCCCCGTCCTTTCACACCCTCATCACCAGACCTGGGGCTGCTTGCCACCCTACATCCCTTACACCCCCAGGAGGAGTCTGGACTACTCAGTGTCAGTTCAGGAGTGGCCTGGGAGGAGTGGACTCCCCCCCCCCCGCTGTTCTCAATCACGTTTACAGAGTTCCAGGCCGATTAGAGCTTTTCTACTGACAGTCTGAACGACAACCACCGGCTGGACAGCTTGTCTTACACCTGCTCATGTGTGACTGTGACTCTTGACTCTGAGTGTGCAGTTGTTTATGTGACTGGATGCTGACAATGTGCCGTACTGATATATTTCTATATTTATCTGTGTCGCGTGAGAATCTTTTTCAAATAAATGTGAATCATTTGGGAAATGTCTGGTTTCAGTTCCACTTCAGCTGCCCCCTGCTAAGTATATAGAAAGTAGAAGTTCTCAGGTTTAGTTATGTTTCCAATCATTTTTATTTGCTGTGTTGGATGAGAGTCAGGTGCTGAACATGCCCTTTTTCAAACTAACCAGCATGTCGCCAACACTAGGAAGATGTGTTACTATAAATCTCATGTCTCCCCAAGCTCATCTTCAAAGCAGATAATCTTCACCTCAATGGATTGATTTCGTTTCAATGCTCTTGTATATTGAGTGATGGAGTTGTTACAATTGCTGTTACATTAGAAAAAAAGAAACCAAAATAAGTCATTGTTCAAGCCCAGTTGTTCTGAAGCTGTGGTGATTTGTGGCCATCCATGATGAAACACTAAAAGACAGGAAACGTTGGTCCAAAAGATCAACGCTCAGCCGAGGCATTTGTTTCTGCCCGGGGGAAATAGAGAGCCCAAAAACTACTGCTTGGTCCTGTCATGCATCCGTGTTCGTTGGTTCTGTATAACCCTATATGCTTCGTTCTAACCTAAAGAGACTCAAAGCCTAACTTCATTCTCCCTGCCCAAGCATGTGGCTAATTATAATTCCTAAACATTTTAGTCAACTAGCTTAACTTCTTATCTAGTGACTTTCAATACATATTTATATAATTTCAATATATAAGAGATGATTATACATGTCCAATTCACTATTGTGGGAGAATGTACTTCGCCCAGCAGCTTACATGCCCCAAAGTCTTCCACAGAAAAAGCAATTGGGCCACCGGGCTGGTTAGTTATTAACATAAACCACACCCACCGGCATGTGGTATATAGACCAACACTTTACTCCAACTGCAAAGAAGATGATCAACCCAGCATGTGAGCGAGGTTGTTCACGTTAAATCAGGGAGCGATGGATTCCCAGAGGAATAGTGGTTGGGGGGACCGCTGAGGGGCTGTCTAATTTGAAAACCAAACCCAAAAAATGTCCAGCCCACGACTTGACTTCTATGCACTTAGTATACAGTTTAGTTATTGTGCTGGCGGGTCATCACATGAAATAACAGGGTTAAATGGTTTACAGGTTAATTATGTTCACAAAGACTTTTCTGATTCAGATTCTGTTATTTATTAATAGAAGAGTTATTGCTTAAAAGCGAATGGGCCAACGCTGCAGCAGGATGCCAATCGCAGCCAGAGGCCTAGCCAGTTGGACCACGCCAGGCCACAAATCAGTTGATTTCAATGACCCAAGTTACATTTGTCACTAAGCAGACACATCAGGGTATACTGCCTTTCTCAAGGACAGTACAACAGACTTATTCTTGCCGGCTTGGGGATTTGATCTCGCAACCTTTCTTTAATGGTCATGCTGGTCTAACTGCTAGGCTATCAACTGCATTACAAGTCATTTTGTGTTATCATAGAAGCAAGCGAGACGAGATAATGAACGAGATGATTTATGTTCTTTTAACATTTTTATTGAAAGTTGTGAAGTGCAACTGTCAAGTGCAATTGTGTTATGTTTGTTTACATGACCTTGTTTGAGGGAAACATGCACGGAACATGAGCATACAAAGAATACATAGAATGCAAAGAACCAATTTCAGTTGTTCTTTATGATATTCAGAGTAAGGTGTTAAGTTAAAGAGCTGATCATCCGGTAATATTTCACTGTCAAAAAATGAAAACAGAAAACGAAGAGAGAAAATTCACAAGGGGTGCAATAGTTCAAACCATTTCTCAAGTGAACGGTTCACAGCAGGCCAGGCGTTAATGTTGCAGCCAAGGAGACAGTGGTCTGTCTATCAATTAAATAACCTAAACTCTCCATTGCTGTTCATAGTCCTTAATGTCAGCTTTAGAAAGAGACTGCACAAACCTTCTGGCCAGCCCATCACGAGCTTCCTCTCCATTTGTACTTCACCTAAATAGCATCTCCTCTCCTATCACTCTATTATACAGCACTTACACTACATATACAGAAATATACATCAGCTCCTCGTTGAAAATGCAGCTTAGCCCAACTTCTCAGCCCCTCTGATTCTTTACATGAGAAGAGAAGCCGCCACAATAAAGTGGCCCGAGGGGCTAGAAATTAAATACTGAAAAAATAACATCATCTCATTTAATAAGCAAGTGTCAGCTACAACTCCCTTCAACCCCACATTTTTTAAATGATGACGCCAAATGAATGTGTTGTGTTCTCACTCTCGACCTCGTCCTTTCCCCTCCACTCGTCCCATGCCAGATGGGGACCACGGTAATCCTCTCAGGCTCTTCTGGTGCTCACCGCGATGGGGCCTCTATTCCCTGTTTCTCTTTGTAGTACGTAGGCAGAAGAGAAAGCTGTATTTATTTACACTATCAGGCTTGAGCAAAGCATGTTGACTCCCATTGCCAGCACCCACCAACAGTGGCAGGACTAAAGTCGACATCACTTAAAATCCATTGACACAGGCACAGTGATTCTATGAGTCAAGTCCACTTTTGTGTTTCATTTAGATCTTCCTAGTCTGTCAGTCTTTTTTTGTCTTTGAAGTCCATGTATTTTTTTTTTGGCAATGTTCATTCTCCTATAACAGCCCCTTTTTCTCCTCAGCTATGCAGATTGTCTTTGATAGCGTGTTTTAAAGCGCCTTGAAACAACGACACCACACATCGCCGCTCCCAGAGTTAAATATGTGCAAATTCTTGTCTTAACAGCGTAACCTCCTACAGTAGAGGCCTGGTTGTTCTGCAGCGTTAATCTGTTGGCGGACAGTGGGACTGTTCCTCAGGCTCTGGTTGGTTGATAGGTTACTTCATACTCCCCTATTGGAGGGTAGGGAGTGATGCTACGCAGAGGATCCAGAATTGTGTGAGGCTGGCTGTGGTTGGGTCGGGGGTAGGGTAGGTGCCTGTGTCGGGGCTGGAGGCTGCGTGGAGGTGGGAGGTGAGCCCGTCTGGGTCTGGGCCTGAAACTGAGCCATCTGCTCTGGGCTGGCCAGGGTCTTCAGAAGGCTGTTCTCCTGTTCAAGCTGAGAATTCTTCTCAATCAGCTCCTTGATCTGCTCTTTCAGAACCTCCACCTCCTCCCTCACTGCATACATCAGGTGGCTTTTCACCAGGTCCTGGAGAGAGAGAGGTTGAGTTTTCAAACATTAACATAATGCATCTAAAAGAAAACCATTTTAATATCCAATGCATCTCAAGAGGCTCTATATACAGGCCCAATCCTGGTGGTTCTACCAACTCAAGTGACACCCAGTGTCTGTTCTACTGTGTCAGCCAGCAGTGTAATTTGATGAATGCCCATTGATTTGTAGGCATACAGGAAATCAGACAGATGTATTGATATGAGGAATATTTGACCTGGTTTCCCAAAAATGTTTTGGGCTATGCAGTTGTGACTAGCCACATTTTCCACTGCTCCATATTGTCCTTTTTACTTCGACCAGTCATGATTTCATTAACTTTATGGGTTTATAAACATCTCATTACACTCAGTGGCCAGTATATTCACCATCAGTTAACAAAACTGGATTGCTTCTACAGACAGTAAGTTATATGACATGGCTTGCTTATTAAGCAGGGTTAGGGTTAGTATTCAGCTGATGTGATCGTTGGTTTCGGGTGAGCTGGTTTCACTGTCAATTTAGCCCAAAGGGCTGCTCGCACACAAATGTGTCTAGGGTTTATAGAGAACGCTGAAACAAACACCAGTTATAAAAGGTTCACTCTGATCTGTGGCTCCAGATAGGATGTGATCACCACGTTAGTGGAGCGCCTCCACAGAATAAGGAATTAGAGAGGGAACTTAATAGGATCTCGGAGAGCCGCAGTGGTGCGCATTTCCAACAGTTCCCTGGAGAGCCCCACTGGGCATAAAGAAGCAATTCTGCACCCCTGCCATTAACAAAGTGGTTCCTGTTTTTAACAGGGCATCAGCGTCAGTGCCCGACTCAGTAATCCAAATATCTCTGGGGGAGTGTGTCATTGTTTTGGGGGAGAATTCTCCAAGGCGTAACGTGTTGTTGGCGGTGCTATCGGACTCTGTCCGTATGGCTCAGAGGATGACGTAACATCAGGATTTTGTGTTAGATTACCAGGGACAACATAGGTAAAATGTATGCACCCAGGGACAAAAATGCTTTGAAAAAATGTCATACTTTTGATGTTATTAAAATGAGCACTTCATCTGTTTAGCATAATTACCACTGATTCCGTTCTGTTAATAATCATATCAACATAAATAATGTATACTTTGTACATTGTCGAGGAGCCTAACTGCAAGTATTTTGTTGTGTGGTTTGACTTGTGTGGTATCCTGTGTATAGAACTATTAAAAACCTGAAACGTTTATGATTAAAATATCAACAAAGAATCTGGGCCATATACTCACAGGGTTTAACCCTCCTCTTCCTCTGAAACCAGGACGCAACGTCACTAAACACACAAAATGGCCGGCCCACACATATGTTTCAGCCAATCGGAGCCCGAGATATTTATACACTGGTGTCAAAGATTTTCTGTTTGCCTAGCAACAACGGGAAGCACAGAATGGCGTGAGTGAGAGGGAGCCCAGAGTGGGCAGGGATTACGGGACAATAAAACACGAGCGCCGAGGAACTGAAAATAAAAAGCCTGAACGCATGACGTTTACCTTGTGTTTATTCAAATGAATGGCAGTCCAAGGTAGAAACTGAAACTGATCGTTTTAGATAACTGGATAATACTGGACTACGTCGCTTGGTTGCGGTTACTTGGTAAACTGGATGATAAAATTGGATACTGATCGACGTCCAACCACAAGAAAACTGGCTAACGTTTAGGCCCCTAAAGAGGCATGTTGGCAAGCGCAATATTAAAGCATGTTGGCAAGCGAAATATTAAAGCTGACGTCAGCGTGCATAATAACACCATATGCTGCTTCATTTTTGCCATAGTATCAAGCTGTTCTCGAGCCTTCAAATATGTAAAATCGCTAAAAATGTGTAACGAAGTAACGGGAAGACAATCGAGTGTGTACTAAAGCAAGTCAACTGCAGTACAGTAGATGATCGGGAAGAAGTCTACATTACTTGACTTCCCGGTCCTCACTGGTAACAGAATGTAGATGACTGATGCAACCTATTCTTCTAATTTGTAAATTGCTTAAGTTATGGGTTGTGGTATACGGTGCACATGAGAAGTGAGTTTATATTACGTATTAACTTACCATAGCCTGTTCGATCTTGTTGTCTATGGCCACCACACTGGCTCCTGACGAACTGGAATAAAAGAGGAAAAAAAGAGTTAAATGTAGCCAGAATTAATAATTAAAAGTATGACTATGATCGACGTTGCAGATGTTATAAAAAACATTTGAATTGACAGTGAAATGATGTATAAAATCCCGAAACAGGTGAATTCACTCGTGCTGAAGACTATTCTAGAGCCAAGCATTCGCGCTAAATAGACTGTAGACTGTATTCCGATCAAATCACGTAAGCCAAACATGTTCTCTTCATTTCATAAATGTTTATAATCAACATACAGCAATGTGCACATTCAAGCCACAGCATCTCCTGAAACCGCAGTAAGGCAACTTAGCAATGCCTCATCAAGTGACATTATTTTTTACTCGCCTGGACCTAATCAAAATGGCAGCATCAGCATTAATGTCATACAATGGTATAAAGGGATTTTTCAATCAAAACATTTTCTATAATGCATTTGACCACAGTTTTGTCTGGACGTTGTATTAACATGTTACGAAAAACACAAATCTGGGACTAAATATACATTGCCAACACTAGTCATCCTCCTTGCAGTACATAAAGTCCTTCGAAACCCCGCAATATATTTACCTATTGTCGAGCCTGACAGGCGAACTATCCGTACTCAGCAACGAAGATAAAAACGAGATGGAAAAATTCCTTAGCTGACAAACACCGAGATCCATCGCCACTGTTGTATAGCACGGAGTATTCATACTATATCACAGGAATAAACTAGGATTTAACCAACGAAAAACTCCTCTCTCGACGAAAATCGTGTGTTACAAATCACATTCTCTAGATGAATGGTTCAGAGAAGCGGTAGCAGGCACTTTGTGTCAGAAAAGCATCCTATCCCGGGGAGCCTGAACATCTATCTACCGCTGCAGCACAAAGAATCTCCAAGGTCAGCTCATCTCCGCTCGGCTGAAAATCTGCAGCCTGGGACATTTGCATAATTTATCTAAGAAAAACAGCCCTCCGATTCAGCCCATTGGTGATAGGACACAGCTACTTGCATAATCTATGTAGGAACGCCCATACCTGCAGCTCAGCCGACTTCATTATCATAAATTATTCAGAGGATGTACCCTCACTAGCCGAAACTGGGAAAAACCGGATGAGATGGGATAGAGGAACACAACAGTACTTCCAAGACACAAAGGGAAATATTTAGTTGTCTCGAATTAGGCCACCAATATTTGCCTGAACAACAACGACTGGCAGCTGTACCAGGAGAAAGGTGACAATACAAACGTTTGTATTTTGCGCATTAACAGGTACCAAAATGATAACAAATACAACTAATGTAGACAGAATACACAAACTTATTAACAATTGACAAAGTACAAAAATAATATTTTAAGATCCTTGCAGGTGCAAAAACAAGATTGTAATGTAAGTGCTGCACGTCAACATACTGCCCCCTGCTGGTTACCATGAGAAACAGACGCCACACAATACATGGACTATTCTATTAAAACACTCCAGTGCCAGTCAACCTAGCATTAACAAACCAGTTAAGACGCAATTGCAACAAACAGTGACGCGTTTCCAGCTCATGTTGGGTCAGACAGGGATAAAATTAAATTTTGGCAAAAATGATTGGATATCACAAAATTGTTAAGAAAAAGGCATTAAAATATAACTATAAGTCATCTGTGAATATGGACTTACAGGAGAAATTATTGCACCTTCTCCCTGTCACTGAGCAATGTCACTAAGCCGAACTACGAATGTCACTAAGCTGAGCTACGAACAGCTTTCTGTATTTCATAAAATAATACAGTGAGGGTTTGGCTCAGGTTTGTTGTCTCTTGCCCCCACTGAGGGAAGAATGGACTTCTATGGTCAACAAGCATTCACATCTCAAAGACACCTCAAACAACACCAAACATATGCATGTAGCCACACACACACACACACACACACACACACACACACACACACACACACACACACACACGGCGCTGAGGTGGGAGGGCATATCCCCCTCTCAAGACACGCTACCTGGGAGAGAGGGTGGGATACAGGCAGGGAAGGATTAATACCAAACCAGACAAGAGCCACACAGAGGGAAAGAGAATGTGCTAGGAGAGTGTGCTTTCATAGGAAACACTAAATCTCAAGTGTATTTGGAAATGGAGCGAATTGGAACAACATTCCCGGAGGACATTAAGGATGAATATCAAAGGCATAACATGAGCACATTTGTCAGTTTCCACTGATTCAGATATATCAGCCACAGACAGTGGCCTTGGTCACAGCATACCAACAACAACACACTGTTGGAGATTGGTGGGGTTTGTTAAACCAGGCAGCCTTGCCTCATTGCAGTCATGCAACTACTACTAGCTCAATCATGGATTTTGGCCAGTGACTTTGTTTTCCTTCATGCATGTCGGTGCTGGCGAGTACTTCCTGGATGAGCGAGCTGTGTGATAGGTAGAACAGCTTGGTGAGATGTGCTTTTCAGGACATGCTCCACCTTCAACTCTCCCGAGCCTTTTGAGAGTTCCTGAGATGAGACATGGCCAAAAGAGCCAATTTAACTTAGAGAAATAGCGAGGGGAGAAGAATGGTGTTATCCCAAGGCTTAAATAGCCCAGTGTTACATAATGAACCCATCCAACAATACCAATAAAAATAGATCCGTGATCTCAATTACAGCAGGACTGTTCCCACTGATCATGCAGCTCAGTAAGAGGCTCAATGCTCTGTTATCTCTTACTGTTCCATCCTATTACACAGACCTAAATATACACCTGGGAAGTGCACAGCCTGACCTTAGTGTACAAATGCACACGGGTATTCATACACTACTGACACAAAGACCAAAGCTACTTAGCGCTGTACTGGGCTTCATTAATAAAGCACTAGGATAACACGGGACAGGCTTCCGGGAAGCTTTGCTTAGCCAATGTTCTGTCCTGGACCTTCCAAGTTATTGACCTGTAGAACCCCAGTCAATGACAAGCAGCGTACACTGCAAAGATCAGATGTCAACATGTTAGCATAATAGAAATGTTTAAAGAACAGCATTTTCCATTCAAGAGGTTATTATCAATACTACTTTTAACCATTAGCGAAGAACAATGAAAACCCTGCATGAATAATAAAAAAAATTACCTTGTGAATGAAAACGTGAATGTGCCATTCTGACTTGACAAGGCTCACATGACATCTAGCGCTTGCACACCAATTCTACCAATATAATGATTTAATGAAGTCATAAATATGATGGCCTGGAGTATGGGCTCAGTAGGCTCATGTACATGTCCTTTAGAACACATTCAGAGTAAGCTAAGCTTACCTACATATTGATCTATGTCTGATTCCAAAGTGTGGTTAGGTAGGATACCTACAGGAGTCACAACGACGGTCTGACGCGGCCTCAATCCAACCCTGATACAGTGAACCACACTCACCTATAGTACATCCAACATGCAACAACCACATACTGACCAAAGGCCTAACCACCACACAACGGAAGGGAAACGCCATCAGAACCCTTCACTAAAACAACTAAATGCAGCGCAGTATTTCTTTACCACAGACTCTTTATGAAAGACAGTCTAGTGGTGCCTATCCAGAAACATCCCAGCAAGGAGACCAAATACATGTGGTAACAAGTTGGGAAGGGAACGTTTTTTATGTCAGTCATTACATGCCAAGTAAAACGTGTGAAAATATTTCACATAAAATGTGTATTATATCATCCATGTTGCAACACTCACATGGCCTGAGGTGTGTTGGAAACATTCTTCAGTATCCCAAATATAAAATGCCTAAAACAGCAGGTACCAAAGAGTGATTTTGCCTGGCTGTGTGGGCGGGAGTATTCAAAAAGTTACACGTCCTGATGGGACGTATAGAGGCTATATCAAAAGAGCTTTTAAAGAGCTGTAAAAGTGTACTAAAAGGTTAAAACATCATTACACTATTTTTTGTAATGTACAATGCTATCTTAATAAACAATTAGCAATTCATTAGGCTTATATTTCAGTCAGAACATAATGTGACACATGATCTAGATATACAATGCAAACAAAAGATCAGTAAACTAGATATTTGTGTACATGTCATTAACAATACGAGGACTATACCATTGAAAAATGGCTGATGTCGAAGATCCCTGAGCATTATATTCTCAACGTATGTTTACATTGGGTTGAGAGGACCTTCATCAATATCAATCCCGGTGTGAATAAAATATCCCCAAAATTTGGGACACAGTTTTTGAATGTTAACGTGGGAGTAGCAAACACATATTGTAATGATAATTCTTCTATAGAAACAATTTTAAATCATGAGATCAAGACATCAAATGACACTATCAAAAATCCATCAGTATGTACAAAGGAATAACGTACAACACAGTGTAAACAAAGAAATTCATTGTGAAAATGATCATGCTGCAAAACGGACACTCATCTGAAATAGAGAAGAGGTACATTTGATACAATCGGGTGCACCCAGATCTGATGCTGTTGACCACATATAAACTGTATGCGAAGCCTGTTATTAACAATGATCAAGATTAATTACAATTGGGAAGTACACATTTCTGTCTTCAGGGCTTGCAAAACACAAAAGATGCTGATGTCTCCTAGCTAACATCAGCTAGCGACAGTCCATAGCTAAAGTTTGTTTACTTTAACATTAATGTAGAATTGGATGGCAAGCCATGTAGAAGAGACACTACATGAACTTTGGTTATATTGGAAGCAATGCGTCACATTCTCCATTAGCTGTCGCAGCAAAAATCACCTGCCACAAATGTTCTATAGTGGCGGCAGGGCAATAGATAGAAAATATTAACGGCTTCAAACACGTTGTGTCGATGAATCGCTGCCCATCAGCTGGGTCGGCATACACCCTCTGGCAGCCCTCAAATTTCTTTGTGAATTTCTGAGTACACAAATGAAAAATCTGGTAGTGTTTCTAATAGCCACCCACGAGTGCTTACGTCTTTCAATATTCTGCTCAGGTAAGTATCACAGCATACACAGAACGACCACCAGACATTAATTCTTGTTAATTAATTGATCGTGGAAAGCCAAATATCAGTTGCTTATTAAATGAATCAACCATTGATATCCCAAAGACAAAAACACACCAATTGAGCTTTAGAAACACCTCAACACCCGTCTTCCAGGCGAAAACACTACAAATTCATCATTCAAACAAACAACTTCGTGCTTTGACAAAAATGTCTTGCAGAGTTGGTCATCAATAAAAATGGATCCGAAAACGTGGACTACAAATGTTACAACCAAGGCTTGGGGGAGACAAACATCAGATGTATTCCTTAGCTACTGACCAGCTCTAGTAAGACGGGCAGGCATGGTTAACAGAAGAAGAGCTCTAGTTGGCCCGAGCTCCACTGAGAGCCGGCTTTACCTCTTGAGATGCTGCTCCAGTTCCCAGAACAACAGCTTCATTGCCATCTCGTTCCGGCTTTGCACCTGGACAACCCGCTCTCTCATTGGGCTGTCAGTCAACTCTCCTCCAATGGAATCAGATGTACAACTCTTTTCTAGTCCATCAGTCACATTCCCTGGCTTGCAGACGCAGTATAATTATTTTCTGAGTCCCACCGGAAAGCATCAGGGGAAGGCCAACGTTGCGTGTCCCTACCCTCTGTGTGCATCTCCGAGCCAAGCCGACCAGCAACTGACTGAGCAAAAACAAGAGCGGGGCAGCTGTGACATCACAGTCATGTGGCCCAGTGTTACATAAAACATCAACACAGATTAACTTCTGCCTCGATGAGCACTGCTTCCCCTTCACCTCCCCGCTCTCTCCTCTCCGGCCAGATCAGGCTAAACGCCCAGCGACGGCTCCTCCCAACCTTCACCTCCCTGCTCTCTCCTCTCCGGCCAGATCAGGCTAAACGCCCAGCGACGGCTCCTCCCAACCTTCACCTCCCTGCTCTCTCCTCTCCGGCCAGATCAGGCTAAATGCCCAGCGACGGCTCCTCCCAACCTTCACCTCCTCTCCCTCTAACCCAGGGCTCAATTCTTTTCAATGGCTCCTAACCGCCTTTACCCTTTCTTCCTCGCCCTCCCTCCAAGGGAAAGTTATGACCCCATTCCTAGTTTGGGGGGGACCCCTGGCCTCCTCCTTTCTCTGCTGAGGCAGGGTATGTTAGGAGGGCAGGGTTTGGCCCCTGTACTTGAGCCAGGTCTTATCCTGTCACTTTTCATCAGCAGGGTGGGCTAACAGTGGCTTAGACCCTACGCACACACGCACACACACACACACACACACACACATCTGCAGCCTTAGTGAGCCAGTAGCCTGGGTTAGGGGTAATGACCCCACAGCCAAGGACAAAGCAGAGGGTTTACCTGTTCAAATACATTGGGGTCTGAGTCAGATGGGGCTTTCTGACAGCCAAAGACCTAACTGGCAGGTCAACTTACAACAGACCTGTGATGACGAAGACGGAACTGGCCTCAGACTTCATACGCTATCAGACAATTCATTCAAACTTGTGTAAGGAATTTCTACAGGAGAAGGAGAATATCAGGGTAACAGACACCTGACGCTGAAAAGAGGTTGGTGTCATGCAGGCATTTCAATGACCCTAAACAAAAGTCAACCTGAATGGATCAGAAAGAGGAAAATAGGCATCTTGGAATGGCCAAGTCAAAGTCCTCACCTGGACCCTACTGATATTCATGCACGTATTCCGGAAGGGTTTACTAACATTTTCTCACAAACATTTCAGCCCAATGTTTCTTAGAAAACCACAAGTTTATAAAGGAACGGAAAACAAATTCAGTGTATATTGTTGATGCCATGTATTTAATGAGAAATCTGATTTCCATGTCATATCTCCATAGCAAAAAAGTCCAAAAAGTAGAGACAACACCACGAACTTCCGGCTCTTATTTGACAATTGCATTGAGATCGTGTGGCAGAACAAGTCCCATTTTGGAGAAAGAGACAAGGACACAAACAGAGCATTACAAAGGCAGGACGTGTTTTGGGTTTATTCATTTGCTGTATTTTTCATTCAATAGCTTGTTCTTCATCTTCTATATCTACAGGGAGACAATGTCTTTTCAGCATGACGGATTAAAACACTTATTGGTCTGCTCTCATCACATGGAAGCTGTCAAATCACACAACTGCAATACGCATTATATTGTATTGGGATAAAATCTCAATCGGGAATTCCCGGGCAATTCCCAGGCGTAATAGTAGCTTAGATTATACGTCATGCAGTCAAACTGATCCAATACACCGGATGACAACAGGGCCTATATGTGGGCACCATACATCATACAACTCTATAAACACACAGGCCAGCAAGGTTATACGGATATAAAACAATTCAATAAGCATTCAAATAGTTAAATATAGAAACGCATCATTAAGTAATAAATATATATTATTATATTTCATTTATATTATACATTTCCCTTTATACATAATTATTTGATGGTATACATATTTTATATTTTTCCTAAAATTCCTCCACAGGACAGAAGTTGCCAGCAGCTCTAACAGCAGTCCCTGAGGGGCTAGTCTGTGGGCCATTGTGGGCTTGATAGGGTTTGACCCGAGCTAGCAGTTAAAACCAGAGAATAGTCAACTGTATTTTCATTTGATAAGAACATCTTAAAAGGACCAACGGGAACCAACATGTAAGAGTTGACAGGAGAATATCAAATTGGGTTTCAAAAGGAATCCAACAGTTGGTATGTCTTCTATTTTAAGACGACACACAAAGAAAACATATACCGAAGGGGAGGGAACAGGCAAAGGCCTTCACGTCAAACATGAAAACCCCTGAACATGTTTCAAGTGGAAGACAGCCTTATGAGAATAATTAAAAAGGAAGACGGATTTCTTTGCAACATCAATCCCTACTCAGGATACATAACTATTTCTGTAGCCACGGGCGGACCGGCATTCTGGGCCGCTGGCTCTGGTGCCCATGGCCTTCTAAAACCTGGCCTTAAAACCTACTGCTCTTCCAACAACAAAATATATTTCCCCTATTTATTTTCCAACACAGTACAAATGCCTGACATGAAATGATCATCAAAATAAATGTTGTGTTTTGTACCGACCAGAGAGCAGCAGCTGCAATTCTGGGAGGTAAAAAGAAAGTGTCATCACAACAGAGCTCACATCCTGAGTCACCGCAAAGAGGTCAGGGGGAACTATGACGGAAGACTGGTTCAGGCCACCGGTGACATCCAGGCTCTGAAATCTGCCAGGCTGAAAAAACAGGGAATTCAACTTGGTAGGGATCAACTAAATGTTAAGACATTGATAGAATGCATTAGTGGGTTGTCTTCCTTCATCTGTCTAAAAAGGGAACGCAAGAATGAACGCCCCTGCCGGTATGTGCTTGTGTGTTTATGACTGTGTAGCCATTAGCGATAATGCTAATGTGATAAACATCAGCTAGCAGCTGAAAAGGCTTTCCCAGAACATTAAAACGTCAACTAGGAGCAGCCTATTCAGAATGATATCATGAACATCAATCCAGTTTATTTAGCCAATTATAAATCACATGGAAACATGACTAACAGGTGTCTTGCTGATGGACACATTGGAATTAAATGGTTATAAACACTGAAACATCCCATCTCCCAGACTAAAGGAGTCACCTCTGATGGGGTGAAAGCATCGCTGTGAACATAGGACATCCCAATGAGATGTTTCCATAAAAATGAAAGAAGCTACATTTAAGTACATTTCTAAACTCAGAACCCTGAAAAAAAACAGAAAGACAGAAAACTGAGTTGCTGGCTCAGGGAGATAATGTAGAGACCGCTTGGTCAGTGATTAGACACTAACCAACAGGGCACCTGCTGACCCAGAAAGCCTGAAACAGCCTCTGTAGTATATCCTCAATTCCACAAAAGGGAAAGAATAACATTCATGAATAATATTATAAACAATATGAATATTTGTGATACAATTTGTTGGCAAAGTAGCTAGTCCTCCCAAGAGGTAAGCCTCCACTGTAGCCCAGAACTGACTGACACCCTTTGCACACACATTCACCAATAGAACTAGACCGCGTGTGTGTGTGTGTGTGTGTGTGTGTGTGTGTGTGTGTGTGTGTGTGTGTGTGTGTGTGTGTG
>JACXGJ010008296.1:0-27680 GCA_016801105.1 Esox niger | reverse complement strand
ACATACACCGCCCCTCACATCACATACACCGCCCCTCACATCACATACACCGCCCCTCACATTACCGCACCATAAACATGCTACGGTTGCCGACAGCTATCACAGGGAAACATTTGGTACTAATTTGACCGACAGGGTAGATAACTTTAAAACGTCCTACAGAAACACTACAGAAAGGTTTTTCTGGGAAAAGAATGTGGTGTTTTTCGCAGGACTGTACACACCAACACAGTACATGTGATCCGCAACTAGGTCTGAGACATGACAGACCTTCCGCTCTGCGTGTTGTTGCACGTCCATTCATTGTCTCGTTTCGCCTGAGACAGACCCTCTGACAGATGTCCACAGCCCATCCTCTCTCCCTGCAGCTTCTATCTGCCTCCTGCGGCTAGAGAATCCATTCCGCTTACAGTCCATAGGAGCTCTTCTTTGATGTGCTTGATGGGAACATGCATTCAAAAACATACTGATGGATGGCTGGGGTGAACCGTGTTTTGGTGCAGACCACACCCCTACCACATCCCCAGCTCCCTCCCTCTTGCTAGGAGAAGATGGTCTCCCTAACTTGAAGCATCTCCCCTCAACCTTTCAGTCCTCATCTCAGCACTCAGACTTGTGTTTTTTCCCCCCACAACCCACCGCACGTTGAGAAATAATAACCACCCCACAAGCCAGACAAAAATACAATTCCTTTTTGAAAGACGGCCAAGAGATTACGGTACTGGTTGGGCAGTGACGTTCCTTTATTTAACTT
This sequence comes from Esox niger, assembly GCA_016801105.1. Classification (NCBI taxonomy): domain Eukaryota; kingdom Metazoa; phylum Chordata; class Actinopteri; order Esociformes; family Esocidae; genus Esox; species Esox niger. The sequence continues at coordinate 26,926 of JACXGJ010008296.1, read as the reverse complement.
CATGGAAAAAGAGGCTGTAAAGAGACAATAAAAGTGTACTGGAAGAAAAAAAAGAATCCAAACGATATGGCCAATAATGGAAGGAAACCAAGCATTTGTTTTAGATGCCTGAAACACAAATGGAACTGAAACCTGAAACACAAATAGATCTGAAGCCTAGAACACAGATTGACCTGTAAGATAAAACAAAGACAGTATTTCCATCCCAAATAATACTGTTTTGGAGATGCTGGGTATCTTGTTCAGAATCACAAACTCAAGAGAACAGCACTGATTGGTTGTTTATTGTAGTATATTCATTCACGGTCCGGCCATTACAACGTTATTAAACAATGTCTATTGGACAATCACATGAGGGAACTTAGTTTATATATTTACATAGACACAGGAACTTTAAGACGCATACTTATACAGAAAGCCTCAATGACAGCCATAATATCCTGGTATTTTCTTATTTGTCTGTGTAGATAAAACCTACTGGGGTCTAATCCTGCACATCTGGCATTGTCATCACAGTCTGCAGCCTCTGCAGGAGAAAAGAGGGATAGAAATACATCTGGCCCTGCCACAGCTTTGTCTCCTGTCACCTTGTCTGCTTGTCCCCTCTCCCCTAGGAAATCTCCCTCTATCTACCTCTTTTCTCAGTGTTTCTTCATAGAAGAGTACAGAGGACCCACAGCTGCTAGTCTCTCTGGCTGTGCAGAGGGAAGAAATTAACTCCCACAGGAGAGGAATGAGAGAAGTTGTTGTTCGCTGTGCATGAAAAAAACACCCAGAACTTGAGAGGCCACCAAATACTTCACTAGTCAGTACAACTGCCGAGCAGATCCAGTCATATCTGAAAGGAACAAATGATATTCCATTGGAGGTTGACCTTAACAACTACAAACATTCCATATCCCATATCTTGGATTTTGGTTGAGAGAATAAGATCATGGTCTGGGGTCTGTGGAACAAGGTCAAGGGGCCAGAGAATCTCAGCAAGAATGTCAACCTGGACGCTGGTGGATGTGTGTGTTGGTATCTGTGAGAGAGGGCTTTGTATGAGAAAGACAAAGGGTGCTGTGTGTGTAAGTCTGTATGTATATAACAGGATTTGAGTGTGAATCGGTTAAAGAATAGTGTTTTATTCTTTTATTCTTTAACCGATTCGTTTTTTTGTGTTTTAAATTCACTGCCACAGTGACATGCAGAGCATCGATTCTTTGGAGATGAGCAAATCGCTAAATCCCAACAGTTAAAATTAGTAGGGGATAACGAGGGACGGGTTTCCGTGTTACGCATAATAAAGAAGGTACAGTAGCACATCACCTTGCCTCTTGCCTGAGACAAGCCAGAACACGGCCCCAGCACCAACAGCCACTTGGGCAGACGAATCAGAAGGCAGTCTGAGCAGCCGAGGATCCAGCACTAGCCCTGTTTGGTCCCGGCCCTTCAGGGTTTATCCCAAGTGTGAGCGCATTGTTAAGCACCACAGGAGGGTAGCACAGCTGGAGAGGGTCGTGGAGGAGGTGGCCGAACTCAAGCACGCCAAGGAGTCTCTTTTCAAGAGTCCACAAAGCCACTTCAAAAGGAAGAGCCACACCACAGTGGGTGAGATCTGTGGACAACATAGCTGCTTGGGTGACTTCCAGCGACGGGTTGGAAAGCAGCCTGCGGGTGTCAGCCCTTCTCAGTCTTCCCAAGGTTTGAGCATGTATGTTTCTCACCAACCTCAAGGGTGTGGAGAAAGGGGTCCGGTAAGCACTGGGCCAGGTTGACCCAATCAGTGGCATCTGGTGCCTTAGAGCAGACCCTAAGCAGCATCTATCAGGAGGACGTGCCTGTGCTTGTCCACCATAACACCCATGCCATCTATGAGGAGACTCCCTGGAAGGTGAGTGAGGAGCTGGCCAGGGATGACACATCCAAGTCTTTCTGGGTGAGGCCGCAGGTCTCCTTAAACAGAATGAGCCGGACAGTGAAGACTGAAGAGACGGATGTGGACACAGACGAAGACATGACCAGTGAATGCTGCTTCCCTTACATGCATTTCCTGAAATTGTCTCTATAACCTATTTTACGTATTAATATTCTCCTTCAATGATTTTCTCAGACATGGCATTATGAATGTATGTCATTCATAGTTGTTTATTTTGTTTCTGACCTCCTGACATTTTGACAGTGGTACCCGGAGCAGGATTACTGTTTCCTCTTTCTAAAACACTGTTTTGCTGCATTTTATACCCTGTAGGCACCTGCAACTGACCAAAGACACCTGTCTCTGACATAATGATATGGAATTCACCAGCCCTTTGTATCTACAACAAGTTTGAATTATTTCACCAAATGTGTAAGTGCTCAGAAACATGTTGTTACCTACTAACATGATAGCAAACATTTCACTAGTTTAATACACTTTATTGAACTGATAATTTACTTTGTACTTCTGCCCTCAAAGAAATGCATGTTGAATGGGTTTGCATAATAAAGAATTTAAAAAGTACAACTTTTTTCGTGTTAAGTTAAATGTTCTAACAAATACACTATTATTAGGAAACGAGAAAACATTTTAAAATATCTGAAAACATTCTAGGTGACATGTATGCAGGTTCACAAACCTCTCATTATAATATGTATTATCAACGTAAATTGTTCAAAAGTTTCATTTGTGTTTAAAAAAGTGTTTCTGGTGCTTTCAAAATACAGTTTGGTGCCGTAAGTTGAGAGTGGCAAGTCTGCATGTGTGGGTTTATAAGAACTGGAAACAAAATTTAACAGAACAAAAGATTTCATTTGGAGTTGTTTATTAACCCTTATTTGATCAGTTATGTCATCAGAGAATATAGTGCATTACTTTCTCTTTTACCAATAAGGCCCTTGGGAAAAGTGAAGGGAGAGAAGAATTTGCCTAGTTGAAAGCAACAACAAAAAAGAGTAGCTTGTGACATGCTTCATTTTATTTCAAGCTCTGCTGAAAGAATTGGTGCCCTCTCAATTAGATATTTATGTAATGTAAAGCATAGAGCCCAGTACAGCGCTGTAAAAATATAACAACAAATCAGATCGGGTAACTGTATTTTCTTTATTAAAACAATTACAGGTATTAAGGAAATTGGTATTCTTGTACAGCAATGTCCCGGAGTTCTAGTGGCCTGGGGGACGAGCCCCATTCTTAACAGAGGAGCCTCATATCAACCGACTTCCTGTCTCCGTCACAGTGCTGACAGACAGAAAATGGACAGGGGACCCTGCAGGAGGGCAGCACCCAGGATAGAAAACACACCTATGGGAGTGACAACCTCATGAACTGGTCCTGCTTTCACTGAAACTCACATGCACTATATCCACCTCCAACTGTTGTCACCACCCAAACCACTGCACAGCCAGGACCTTACAGTAGAAAACACAGTATTGACAGAAAATAATCACAACAGAACTACAGAGAACCATTGTCTGTAGACCAGTTGAACATTGAAAAGAGTTGAAAACTGACTGATTTTGAACAGTCATCTCCCACAGCAGTACTGAAAGGCAGTTGTTGTATAACGTACATTACCGTATGAGCCACAGTTTACATGTCTCGGGACTGGAGAGAGGCGTGTAAGCCACCCACACGCTTCACTGACAAACGAAAAAGATGCCAGAGAAAATGAAAAAGAGCTGATAGCCTACTGTGCCTTTGAAAAACACAGCTCCCTCTCTCCCTCCCTGAACCTCATAACTCCCATGACTCCAAGAGAGTGGAGTCAGAGTGATTCAAGGGGACAAGAGGCAAAGTGAATACAATGACTGTTTGTATACACCTGGGGAAATAGAGGTTACTGGGTTCATATAGTCATTCTGGCAGTGGCATCCAGAGCAGGTGACAAGGGGTTGGATGAGTGATATTATGCAGGGTAAAAACCCCAGGCATTTTAATCTTCACACATCAAACATGGGGTAAAGGCACAACCAGTGAGAGTGAAAAGGACAGTGAGAATGCGTGAGAGAGAGGCGGAACCGAGTGAAAAGAACAGCAGACTATGGGTTGAGAAGCACATGCTACACAAAGTATTTTCTACATCTTACATGAGTCTACTGAAGTTCACAGTTCGGACCAGGTCTGTTTTCAGAAGCACAATTGAGTGTAGACAGATTAAGTCAGGTGGTCACAGTACATCCGACTTGGCTCAGAAGCTATATATGTGAACTGAACTGGACTGGACATGCTGCTGATATATTGGGATGTAAAATGGGCATATAGAAATGTTACACTTTAGTCTCTGAGACTGTATAAACACTCTCTAAGCCAACCCACTGAAGAATGATCTACACATACTTCAGGCATCACAAATGGTAAACGGTTTTGCCCACAGTTCAATGGGTGAAAAGTAGTGTACAATTATAGGGAAGAGGGCGCCATTTGGGATGTAACCACTGACTAAATGCACTCGCTTGCTCCAGCATGTTCCTGGTGACATGCCAAGACTTGGGTACAGGATGTGATGTCATACCATGTGCCAGTCAGGAACATATCTGATATTCCCACAAAGCCATTTCCAAAGAAAAACAAACAGACCCTTCCCAAGTGCACCACACACACACACAGAATGCATAAACACACACACACACACACACACGTGCATATATACATACATGTACATACATATATATATATATATATATATATATATATATATATACACACACACACACACACACACACACACACACACATACATATATACACACACACACACACATATATACATACATATATACACACACACACACACACACACACATATGTATATATACTGTAACACAGTCGGTTTGATTAAATAGATGCTACTTCCTACATCAGAATCCATCCAGTACCTTGATGGTTTAATTCTGCAGACATCCTAACAATAGACAGGAGCGGTGATAGGACAAGGCATTGGGACAGGGAACCTTTGGTATCTATATGGACCCAGGGATTGTTTCAAACCTGCAAAGCCATCAGTTCTGCTTTCCTAGCTGGAAATTTCCAGGATCCGTGAGACACAAATCAGGGAAGGGAGAGCAATATTCTGCCTGGTCATGTTTCTCTAAAGGGCTTACGTTTGAAACCACACAAAGACTAGGCCTCAGTGCTGACACGTACATTAATTCACTCAGCGCTCAGTTAGCCAGGGGCCACAAATACAGGAAGCCAATAAAGGCTGGGATAGGACTAGTTCAAATCATTCTGCCGGCTTGATATGAAAGATGGATTCATCGTGAATCAATTTGGGCCAGTAGAATTGGAAGCACAGTAGGGAGGAAGTTGGTTGGAGCAGGATGAAGGGGGAGACACGGAGGAGGCAGGCGTGGGAAGTGGGGGAGGAGAGGTAGGAAACGGGGGCTGCCCTATAGTCCGTCAGGGAAGTTGTAAAACATTCCCATCAAAGTGTGAAATCTGAAACCAGGCGTCCCACAAACCTTTTCATACAGTCCTATATGAGAAGAATCAATCTGATCTGACAAGATCTCAACATCTATTGTGATTTAAGAGTAATAAACAATGGAGATACAGTAATAACTGATTGGATGCCTTCTGGGAAAAGCTATGGAATGTATTCTCCTTGACATAGTACAATCGGGAAAATCACCACAATAGAAAAAAGAGAAAAAGATTGCAGTTTTACAAATATGCCCTGAGAGGGATTCATCCAGGAGTAGGCAGAGAATCAATGCCTTGTATAATTCATAAGGCAAGAATAGTTCAGCCGGCCCACAATAGAAAGCATTGCCCTATCAAGATTCGAACCCGGTGTTGCCCATGTGGAAGGCTGGGTCGTTAACCACTACACCAGACAGCTGTACATTTGAGGGGTTTCAGTATAGGCTCATGTGTCTACTCTGAGAAAATCCTCTTTCCCCGCTGGCTGTTATAATAGTTAATTGGCCATTTGTGAATTATATTGATATAGTTAAACTGACTAACATTTGTTACTAAGTTTAACTCCACCACAATTAGCATCTATGAACTGTATGGCGTTTGCCACTGGCCATTTTGACAGAGTGCTAGCCAGTCAAAGGCTTTACCAGTATCTACTAACTTACTGGAGTTGTCATAAGAATTGAGCAATTGCTAGTGAGTCGCCCAAAGCTATTTCAGCATAAAAACAATGTTTTTTTTCTTTCATGGCATAATAACATATTTTTGTCTTTCATTTGTGAATGACATTTATACAATAACTATCAATAAAGGTGGCGATAACTAAATTTCATCAAGTGAAAAGACGAGAGAATCGTGGAATCTACCAGAAATACAGGTCCCTCACTGTCTCTCTAGTCCTACAGGTCTGTCTGTCTCTCTAGACCGACAGGTCTGTCTGTCTCTCTAGTCCTACAGGTCTGTCTGTCTGTCTCTCTAGTCCTACAGGTCTGTCTGTCTGTCTCTCTAGTCCTTCAGGTCTGTCTGTCTGTCTCTCTAATTCTACAGGCATGTCTGTCTCTCTAGTCCTACAGGTCTGTCTGTCTCTCTAGTCCTTCAGGTCTGTCTGTCTGTCTCTCTAGTCCTTCAGGTCTGTCTGTCTGTCTCACTAGTCCTACAGGTCTGTCTGTCTGTCTCTCTAGTCCTACAGGTCTGTCTGTCTCTCTAGTTCTATAGGCATGTCTGTCTCTATAGTTTAAATGCACTGGAAAACAATGGTACATTTAGCTATTAAATACATGCTTTCAGCTAGCCCACCACCATTTTTAGAGATGCTTGGAGGTAAAATACTTATTTTTACTTTCTAAAAATGTCATGTATGGAAATAGTTTTAGACAAGTTGAAAATCGAGATTTTGGACTTGCGCGACAGACCAGATATCATTATGTATTGTCAAAGGGATCTGCCCTTTTGACCCTTCTGCACCAACAGGCATGAAAGGTAGCTAAAATGTTCTAGTAAACATTTGAGAGAAGACCATGATCAGTCATTTGTAACACAAATAACAAGTAAATAAAAGGTAATTGAACAAAACGGTAAGGTGGGTGGGAATCGAGGGTCATATTTTTTTTCCACCTCGCTAACAAACTAGCTGAAAATATTCCTATATCCACTGACATTTCAGAAATTATAATTACTGACATGCTAGTTAACATTTCCATGTCTCAAATAATCACTAAACATTGACAACTTGTTTAGTGACTTTTAATCAAATGCATAATAATCATTTGATGATACAATTATTACTCAATATATTTCTAAACTGCTGTTGGCTAGGCTGATAATAGGGGCTCTATGCTAGATGTGTTTCAGGCTGTCTGTGATTGTATGTCTCTGCTAATTCTGTCTGCCAACACTACCTCCTCAGACATGGTGAAGACGATATAACTGTGAACTAGAAAACAGGTATAGACCTGTCGTCTAAGTCAAATAATTATTTCGCGGAAGGTTAAGCATGTGCTCACAGAATCCAGACATACATGGATTTCAACAAAATAAAAAAAGTGTCAACTATTTTCATATAAAATAATTGTTTATAGTACCTTGTGTTTTTCTTCTCGGCTGCCCCTTGCATATTGCACGTATGTCAGGCAGAGTTTATAGGCGGCAATCACCTGGGAAATTTGTCCACCCCAATATACACATGTAAGCATAACTATGTAATTTCAATGATAGTAATACAACTCAATTAAAACATGTGAGCAGAATATAGACAACAAATAGCGTGTTTAAGTTTCGGAAAATTGCGACACCCCCGGCCTTTGCCTCACAGTGGTTTGATCTACCGCACCCCAGCCATCAGCATTGGTACATCGTGCAGGTAGGTGCTTTTGTGTGGCAATCTGGCAATCTGTCGTTTGTGGTTGACTTTCAGTAGGTACTTCAAACAAAGGATATGTTAGAAATTTCTTTCTTTGTACTACTGCATTGATTTACAGGTCATTTGTTATGTTATTTATCGGTTAGCTGATGTTTGCTAGCAAGCTATAGTAACATTAACCAGCGTTTGCGCTGTTTGAATTTGAGTCAATGAGAGAAGATGACAATGCAATGTCTGTACAGTAGTGTTCCTTAGCTGGCAAGGTGAGTGTTTGTGTCAGCCGTCTGAAAAGCACTCAATGAACGTAGCTAGCGTCAGGTTAATCCAGTAAGTTTGTTTTGTATTGGGTTCACACACAATAGCTGAATTTGCAGAGCTTCTGTAGCAAGCAAACCGATGGTGCAAACTGAAACAGTAGTACAGCATTTTTTGGTGTCCCCCTCAAGATTTGCTCTTGAGAAATGTTTATGTAATTGTCTCCTCCAAAGTTTATATCAGATTTGCCCCTGTCAGAGTTGTTGGTCGATACACTGAACTGAGCTGCGGGACTGCATGTCATTACAGTCAGTGATATTGTAGAACTCTGCTCCCAGTCCCTCAAATGAACAGCAGTCAAACTAAAAAATGAACGAGTCTGTCAGATCGTTCACAAGTTTTTATAACAAAAGCTCCTTGTATGTTTTTATATTAATGAGTTTATCATCACAGATAATGACCAACTGGCTGCATTCATTATTGTGCCCTGTGGCTTATGTTTATCAGTTATAAAATTGTCTATATAATACCGCTGGCTTGATTTATTTGCGAACATACATCTATTGGATGCACTGAGCTGGGGGACAATGAGTGAAACTCTGCTGCCAGCTGTTCGAATAAACAAAACCGTCGTTCAAATGAAGGATAACATTTTACAAATCGGTCGTTCACAAGCCTTTTTAACAAACCCTCTGTGTATGTTTTCATAGAAACGTGTATATAACCACAATCAATAATCAAAAATACCTATTTATTATTGCAAACTGCATCCAATTATAAGTTAAACATGTATTTAAAATTCTGCATAAATTCATGTGCATTAGAGGACACATGTTTTCATTTTTCACTCTCAATCTTGTAAAAAAGTCAAATTGGACGTTACAATATTGTAGGCAAAATGAAACAAATAAATATGAAATGCATGTGCTTTTCTGTACATTGGCTTTTTGCCAGAGGAGACATAAATTAATGAAAGCTCTGCCTTCAAAGACCTTTCACCCATCACTCACAGGCACCAAAGAGATCCTAGCTCTTTCATCCAGTCATGTCAAAGAGGTCTGAAGAACAGCCTCCCGCCCTGCCTTTTCCCTGTCTCCCCGTCTCCCACAGCATCAAGAATCTTTTCAGGGTCTCAGACCCAGTAGGAGTGTCTCACACACACAGAGACCTCAGGGTCTCAGGCCCAGTGGGGGTAACAGAGCCATTTGTCCTGCTTGCACCAGACTCAATTCATTTTCTGAATGACCAACCAGACAGCTCTGATCTGGGCCCTTTGTATTGTTCATATTATTAACCACTTTAGGACAATAGGAGACACTGATAAACCTGTCTGGAAATGTTCATTTGAATTACAACTTTGACACAAAATGAAAAGACTGAAAGGCCATTCTTGTAAAACACTGATGTAAAGTGTCCTCCCATGTTGTTATTTAGTGCATATTGGGCTTGACTACCAATCACAAGAACATGATAGACTTTCTCTTCCAGGCTGAACCATACCAACCCATATACCGCTTGTGGCAGCCTCAACCACACTGACCCTTATACATACTATAAAGCCAGACTGAACAGTATAAACTCATATATGCTAGAGAGCCAGCCTCAACCATATTGACTCATACTTACTATAGAGCCTTAGCACAATCATACGATTCTAAATGAAATAATGTTAATTCCAGTGAAGATTGACTTACTGAACTGTACACCAATGGAGTAGAAAATACTTTGGGACATCATAAATAATAGGATAATATGAAGGCAAAAGGATCATCTCCAATCAAAAATATTGTATTTTTTGGCGCTACCGCCTAGTGTTAAAATTCAAAGACAATGTTATGTACATCATTGATTATGGCTGATTAGGAGATGTAGAGGGCAGTGGGTTGCTGGTCAGAATGAATAGAAAGACTGGTCTTTGTGCCAGTGTAAAGAAGTCTGAGGCGACTAGAGAGGGCAAAGGACATAACCCCCCCACATACACACGCACTTTCACAGAGTGCAGAATGAGCGGACCACATTCCAGTGGACCTCCGTTTCTCTTGGGGTGGGCCCTGGGAAAGGGGGTGGGGGGTGGTCTACAAAGAGACAGAGTACAAAGGGAATATGTTTTGCTGATGAATAACCTCTTCTGCTTAAGGCCTCCAAGTAGCCTTCAATACCGCACGTCTGACTTGCTTCCAAACAGGAGGACTACATCAATAATATTTTACACTATATCAACTTAAATATGAAATATTGTTATAATTGGAGCAACATAAACAATTCAGGGTCATTTTCATACAAAATGTAAGTGACACTGTCATCAAAAGAATCAAAACTATATTGTTTTTACAGAAGCGTGGGGCATGGGTGAGACAACTAGTATGGTTTTGGTTTCCCTGAAGTATATACAATCAACCTCCAGAATGAGATTGAAAGAAGAAACACCTTCTGGTAAATGTGACGAGAAGTGCTTCTGTCTTCTTTACAGAGCAGCAAAATGGCTAACCACCACCAACCCCTCTGTTTCCTTAATTTAGATGAGTTGCCTCTTCCTGAGCTGAAGCCCAAGGTGAAAACAATTTTAATGTTTCTTTGTTTTTATGTGGCAAATGATGTCTGTAATTTTGTTGTCTGGGGAGGCAAATCATGTCTTTTATTTAGTGTTCTTGGGAGGGCTTGTTTTTTTAAGAACACTTTAATGCTGTTGCCTAACAAAGCTTTTAGACAGTAGTCCATAGGCCTCTCAGCAAAACCTATCTGATGGGAACTGCAGACAAAAACACATGACGGTATCCACCTGAAAGCCTTCATCAAACTCACTTTCACGCAGATACAAAAAAAACAAAAGCAACATAGTTCAACTTTTTAACGGATCAATATACCCTCATACCACGTCATTAAAAAAAATTATTTAAGGCTACAGAAGATCACTTTAGAAAACTTAGAAACTAACTGCAAACCATTATTTTGTGAAAATGTGCAAATACTGAAGAAGATAGTGGGAGGCAGGTTGATCATATCCCTACTCTGGATCATATAGACATGGGTGACTAATTTAGCAGCACACTTTATTAACTGAGAAAGAGTTAGTTGTACTGTTTTTCTTGCTTATAAGATTGGAGAGGGAGGAAGCAAAGCAAAGAAATGGTTTACGGTAAACAGTGAAGGTGACACGCTGTGTGGTGGCATTGATCCTAAATGCACCAGTCATCAATAACTAACTGAAAGTTAGATACATTTATGAAAATGTGTTAGCAAATGTTAACAGATAAAGATCAGTGTTCTTGGCTGAACCTGCAGTGAAAACAGTACTCAACTGAAATCTACATGCTTAGTCTGCTAGTGAGAGGTAAAAAATAAAAATAAAGATTAGGTAAAAATATATTCCTTTAACACTAGGACAAGAGAGAGGTCTTTCATATTCTTTCAATGAAGTCACACTTTGCCTCTCCGTCTTACTAGCCTACCCATTCACTGGCCTGTCTGGGGGTTTTCATAGAGCTGTGAAACACAATGGAAAACGCCGGATCACCCCAGCTGTCTCCCATTAGGGTGCTGGCTGTGGCTGAATATTATTTACCTTCCCGCTGCTTACTGGAACAGAGAGAGACAGACACACTGGAACTAGGAGAAGAGCCCTCTGTGTGTGGGTTTTCAGTGAAGCTAGCTGTTGTGAGGAGTTGAGGAGGTGTTTCAAAAACCACATGACTGGTTCATCTGGTGAAACCTTGCAGGCACATGGAACACCACTCTCATAGTTACTGCCAGGTTACTGACTTACGATGAAGTGATTAACTTCTATGTACGTATGTGGGTCAGGTTTCTAAATATGAGGCGTTTGTGCCCATCAAGTCTGATTACCAAATTCCCCCCAAGGCCATATATGACTCCACTGTCCTTGTCCTTTTAAGCCTGCCACCTGCACTCAAGACCCAAAAAAGAGATTGGCCAGCTTGTTCATAACTAACCTCAATAATTACTAAATGACTTTCTCGAGCTGAGAGAAAACCTGAGTCTCTCTCCTTTATCTCTGAAGGGCAATGTCGTTGAGAGAAAACCCGAGCCTCTCCTTTATCTCTGAAGGGCAATGTCGTTGAGAGAAAACCCGAGCCTCTCCTTTATCTCTGAAGGGCAATGTCGTTGAGAGAAAACCTGAGCCTCTCCTTTATCTCTGAAGGGCAATGTCGTTGAGAGAAAACCTGAGTCTCTCTCCTTTATCTCCAAAGGGCAATGTCGTTGAGAGAAAACCTGAGTCTCTCTCCTTTATCTCTGAAGGGCAATGTCGTTGAGAGAAAACCTGAGTCTCCTTTATCTCAGACGGGCGGTGTTGTTGAGAGAAGCACCGTAGTTGTGTAAGTAGAGACGTCCAAGGTAAGCAGGGCTCCTGTTGCTAGGTAAACATCCCTACAACTCTTGTGGACACAAAAATCAATACATGCCAAATGGTATCCTATTCCTTCTTGGGAACAACTCCCCCACCAGAACCTTGGTGCAAAGTAGTGTACTATATAGTGGATAGGACTGTATTTGGGATGCTGCCATGGTCTCTGTAAGGCTCTGGTTGGCTACTCTGACTGTTAGCATGAATCACACTCCAACATCTGGTTAACCGTGCTTGGAGGAACCTCTCGCTCTCTTCAGTGTGTGTGTGTGTGTGTGTGTGCGTGTGTGTGTAAAGTGTGCCGATGTGGACGACCAGCGACTCTGTCTGCCCCTCTCTCTCCTCCCCCATTCCTCCCCCATCCCTCCCTCTCAGGTTACAGCGGTTGCACAATCGTTTTTGGCAGTCCTTTCTCATGCTGGAGGCCTTAGCGGCAGGCATTGTGGATTCATATGGATGGTGATTTACAGGCTCACCTTTTGTTTAACTAAACTATGAGGAAAACAGCTTTTCTGTTTCCATTGTTGTGTGTGTCTGACGGTCACACTTAGAGGTGAAAATGCAAAAGAGACCAAATAACACACAAGGTATTAATAAATAAGTGACATGTAGATTAACATCAAAACCATATAATTATCGCTTGACAATCATGGAATTAAGCAATTAGTTACTTTGGTCAGGGTGAGATAATGTTCACTGGTACCACTGTAAAACGTAATGAGTTTCTCTGCCCACACAGGGTTTTCATACTATGATACATACACTTCATGGCCATACATACATGGAAATCACTTAAATTAAAGCAATTCAGCTATTTCAGCCACACCCATTTCTGACAGCTGAATACATTTTTTGTTTTAAATTTTATATCAAGTCTAACTGTAAAGCGTAATTCAAGCGGTTCTTTGATAATGAATACATATCAAAGGTATATCAATCATATCAGTCATGTTTTTGTTGTTTCAACACAGTAGAGGAACACAGACTTTTTCAACTGGCTTTAGCTAATGTTACTTTACACTTGTTGACTGCCAGGTAGAGAAAGCTGTTTAGTTTGCTGGATTAGCAGGACTGACCAAAACATTTTGGCAGGCAAGCAGATGTAAATAATGGATAGATCTCTTTACACAATGTTAGCTATGTTAAATAGAAATGTAGCCTACCATAATTATATATTTACAAACATATACAGAAATGTTTCATGGTTCAGGCTAGGCCCCTACCTTCCAGTAAAGAGAAATCTTAACCCTACAGCACACAATGACATTATACAAGACTCTGAGCTTCCAACATTGTGGTAAAAGTTAGAGGGAGGCCCCTTCCTGTTTCTGCATGACAATGCCTCAGTGCACACAGCGAGGTCCATAGAGAAATGGTTTGTCGAGATCGGTGTGAGGTACACAGGCCTGCACAGAGCCCTGACCTCAACCCCATCAAACACCCATGGGATGAACACTGACAGTGAGCCAGGCTTAAATGGACAAAATCAGAACCCGACCTGACTAATGTCTTGTGACTAGATGGAAGCAAATCCCTGCAGTTTTCCAACATCTAGTGGAAAGCCCTCCCAGAAGAGTTGAGGCTGTTAGAGCAGCAGAGGAGTTCCAATAACATATCAATCGATGCCCATGATTTGGGATAGAGATTCTAGACAAGCTTATGTTCACATACTTCTGGCCATATAGTGTACCTGGAACTAATGAAAGAATAAGGCAGTAGATCATTTGTATTATATACCGGGTGGTTAAAATCCTGAATGCTATTTTACTGTATACCATAAATGACATCACGTAACCTTTTTCTGCTTTAATTAAAGTGGTAACTAGGCATCCCAGTGTTTTGTGGTATATTGTCACACTATTGTGACACACTGATGTGTTTCACAAGTCTTTTTGATTGTCTCCACCCCCACGAGGTGTCTCCCATTATCCCCAGGGTATAGATTCCTGTGTTCTGGGTTTGGCCTTTGCCAGTTTGTTTTGTTTCCTGATCTCTTCATTGTTCCTGTTTCCTAGTTTTCCCGGCTTTGACCTTTCTGCCTGCTCTGACCCTGAGCATGCCTGCCGTCCTGTACCCCACCTATTTGGATTACCGACCTCTGCTTGCCCTTGCCGGCCCCTGTTCGTTCAATAAACTTGTTACTTTGACGTTGTCTGCATCTGGGTCTTACCTGAAAACGTGTTACCTAATATACCATGGCTATGCACTGTGTCCCGGTACTCCGCAATAAGAATAGTTCTTAGTCATGATACATTGACCATATATTACACTCTCTCTTGCCATTTCTTACATATGACTTACTTACATATAACTTACAAATCTCACTCTTAAGCTGCTATGATCCAAGGGAGTCCCAGTATAAACAGCAATGAATCATGTAGGCCATTATTGACAAAAACACATCTGAAGTGTAGAATTCCTGTGGTTGGAGAACAAATAAAATGATTTAAAGAAGTATGAAGAAGTATGAAGATATGAAGTGATGGTGGCAGACATCTGTTTATTCTACCAGGAGCTGATAGAGTTCCTCTTCAAACACCTCAAAGCCTCAGCATGTGATAGGGACCAAGTTACATTTGCCTACGTCACATTTCTCATCCAGCCTATCACCATTCGAAAGTATACATAGAGTATCAACAAAGACCAAACGGCCAAAAAGATGGATAAAAAATCCCACTGAATCTAGCAGGGTCTTTCTGAGACCCCACCCCCGATCCGCCATGCGTAACTGGTAGGAAGGAGCAGTAAGATATAAACACATGATGGAACGTTTCTGGGAAACACAGCAGCTCGGCACTCAACACAGGAGCGTGTGTTTCTGGGAAACCTCCAGTCGTGCATTATGCCTTCAGCATAACCAGCATCCTGCTAGAGCTGTTTTTGGCAAGTGCTTCAAATTAATATCTGGCATGACTACTACTGGACCTTTCATTTCACTGTGAAATCTGAGGTTGGCACAACCAGTCCATAATATGTCCTTTAGAAAAGAAAAGAGTTCTGGCAGTGTGAGAAAAAGAGAGGCTGACGCAAGTGAAAAGGTAACTCAAAAAGTAAAAACAGACCCAGTGAGGGGTGAGAGGGAGAGACCAAAAGGTAGAGAGGGGAGCAGAAAGACAGATGGACAAACATGCAGACACATGGGAAGAGAGGCATCAAGGGCGAAACTTAAGGTTTGAATACTGGATTTCGTTAAGATGAGAAAAGATTAATCACAGACTACCACTCATTAAAAAATGATGTAATCAAGAGCCCTACTGATAAGTTGACATGGTAGCTGTGACTGTTTACTGAGAAACTGCAGACAAGGGGGAGATGAGATTACTGGATGTATTCGATTCAGCTACACAAGGACTGAGAGAATGGTCTGTGAAGGATAACAAAAAAACCATACAAAGTGGCCATTCTCCTCTTCCATTTTGTCATTTGATATCTTTGAATCCATTTTTTTAATAGCATATTCTCTTCTAGTTTTGTCACATTCAAGTTGCTTTGGCACACAAGGCTTGTCACATCTTCAACACAACCTAATTGTTTGAATGGCTGACACAAAGTGATACTATCATCTTTCAAATGGCAACAGGTACAAATATTCACACTGAGGAAATTACTAATCCTGCAACAAGGAAACACTAAACCACACAGTAATAAAGATTGTTCTAGTTTACTGTAGACACTGGCCATGTCATCTATGAACTAACACAGTATGTTAACACTGTTACCAAAGTGTGTGCATGTGTGTCTGTAAGGTGGAGATGCTTCGCAACATTAGTGCCTCAAGAACACACAGACCGACATTATACAGCATAAGAAGAATGCAGGAAATGCAACAATGCTGGCAGCAGAGTGGCTGTGGAGGAATCCTGTGGAAAATATCACGAGTGAGCTCATTGTGTCAACGTGGGAGAGATAGGTTCTCTCCATTCTGAGCAGATGCTGAACTACTATTGTTAGCAGTGTGGTCAACACAGTGTCCCCAGAGAAAGCGATAACAGCCTTGACAGAATACTGTAGGCGGTGACCCTGCTTGGTGGGGAAAAACTTCCACTTCAGGCATTTTCTGCGTTTAGTCACACTAAGATTTGAACATTTAAAGGTCTACCCACAATGTCTGAAATCCTTTGCATGATCATTACAACCAGTTGATTGAGAAGGATATTCAATGCAAATGCATAGGTCATTTAAAGAGTTCAAGATGTTTAATTGTGAACAACAACGATAGGTGAACAGAAACAATCTACACTAGCTCCGCAGACTTTATGCAGGTGTCATCTTGTTTGTTTGCATGTTGTTTGTCTCACCTGCAAAAAACCACAGTGGACCGTTTCCCAGTAAATATGGCACATACATGTGGACATACTGGAGGCCATCACTATTGTTTGTTAGATGTCTGTCTGAAACTGTTTCCAATGCAGTATTTTAGATAGCATCAGAATGATGGCCAATCCTGTCTCCTGAGCCCTGTCTCAAACCCTGCCTCCTTAGCCATGCCTCAAACCCTGCAAGAAACCCTGCCTCCTTAGCCATGCCTCAAACCCTGCAAGAAACCCTGCCTCCTTAGCCATGCCTCAAACCCTGCAAGAAACCCTGCCTCCTTAGCCATGCCTCAAACCCTGCAAGAAACCCTGCCTCCTTAGCCATGCCTCAAACCCTGCAAGAAACCCTGCCTCCTTAGCCATGCCTCATATGCTGCCTCAGTCTCAGAGCTCTGACAATCACAATCTGCTCTGGGGAGCCCCTGCCTGCCTGCTGGGAAGAACAAGGGAAATTCCCAGAGTGTGGGGCAATTTGTGATTGCCTGACAAAACAGGCAGCACTAGGCTGGGCCTGACAAAGTGTGCTTTCAGCTCCTTCCAAGTTAATTCCACAGCTTGGCTGTCCTCCCTAGTAGAATACAACTCTTACAAACAACATCCAGCTCTAAACACACACCTTCTATTTCCATCTTCTCCTACAGCTTTGCCAAAAGCCTGTATTCTTATCGTTCTGGGGACACTTGTAAAGAAAAAGAAAGCCTGTAATATACCACTAAAATCCATGTTTACCGACAGATAAGCACCCAAACATGACTTACCTGCAAATGCTGAACAGCAGAAGGCCAGGAGCAGCAGATGTAGATGGACCATCATGGCACTACAGTAGGACTGGTCAACAGCTTCTCCAAAAGAGAGCAGGACGTGATCACTGGTCAGCCGTCCCTCCCTCCTTGCTCTTCACAACTCTTCCTCCGACACACAGTCAGTTGTTAGGAAGAAACCTCACCGGAGCTCCTTCTGCAAAGTGGATGAAGACAAGTACAGACTGAGAGAGCGAAAGATGGTGCCTAAACGCTCAGCATGGCGTTCATCTCAACACACTAGTGCCTGCGTAGCACACTATTTACCAGAGGCCTATAGGTGCAGATGAAATCTAGTGCACTACACAGGGTTTTATTAGAGAAGAAATGTGGCAAGTAAGAAAAGAGCATTAGTATGTAACACCTGATAAGAAGAGACAGGGGTGTGGGTGGGGCCAGATGACTCATGTCAATGGGATAATTAGACATCCTGGGGTTTTTATGGTCCCCATTCTCAGGACCTAGACCTGCATCCCACCGCAGCCTAAGTTTGGTCATGCAAAGATATCTGACAGCTGAGGTATGGCTGGGAGGCTGGAGGGTGTGAAAACATTAGGTACGTGATTATGTGATGGGTCGGGCTGGGTCCTACAACGGGGTCTTGGCTAAGCAGCTTAGCACCAGGAGTTAATGATCCGTGCTGCTAATCAGAATGATCACAGCTGAACTGTTCAACTTTACCAGGCTAACTAATCCCACACACAGCTAGCCCCTCCCGAACAGCGCTATGGACCAGAAAATCCTTACAGTCTTAATTAATTTCATTCCAATTAATTTCACTCTAACACAATGAGTGTTAATACTGCACAATGAATGAAAAGAAAATATAATTGATCATACTGTGCTGATAAAACAGAATGTTTCTGATCACTCTAACATTATTTTGTTATTCAATTATTAACTGTTTCAGCAGACAAAACCTGTTCAGTATTTAAAATCCTACATTTACAGTTTTTTGACAGACTGATAAAAGAACAGTAGTCTCAGTATCACTACAAAAACATGAGTCAATGAGAACAGGAACTTTCATAGCTCATTGAGTTGTCAGGATTACTCTATGAAAACAAAGGCTTCTCTGAACAATAGAGCAGTAATGCAGCACAGCCATTCAGATTAGGACCTCAGTGTAGAGCCCTACAAGCCAGAGGTCAGTCCCAGTGGTTTCCTATCTCAGCAGGATCGCACGTAAAAGAGGGCCAACAAAGACCACAGCAAAAGTATGGTGCTCTGCTATTCCCTACTCTGCAATTAGAGGTCAGCATTCGAAGATATCATGCGTCAACATCTGAAATTAATTAAGCTTCGCTTTACTATAGACCGCTCTTATATACTGAACTAAGTGGACTTATGACCATCGCTCACGGCTGCTGGTTAATAGAAGTTTAATAGAAGAACGGAAACAGCTCTGTACCTTCCGTACTACCGTTCGCACCCTCACCATCTAAAAGCAGGAAAACCCAAACTACCCCATCAGAGAGCATGGGAGAGATACTGGACTGACTGAAGGCTAAGGGGGCGTGTTGTTCATGAGGGGCTGAGGTTGCCCGGCAGTTCTCCGCAGCCCGGAGCAGACAGGCGCCTGAGGAGAGCTAAGGAGGGCCTTAGGTGAATCGCCGCAGTCCACGGTGAAAACAGCTGCTGGAACAAAGAGCCTTTCAGAACTCGACAGCTGCCTGGACTAGGAAGTCCTTTCGGAGTATCGTGACAAATATTACACTTCTAGTTCATCGAGCGGGGCCAGTGCCCTCTCCTTTTGATTTGTGAGTACCTTCCCACTGCCCCCCCTTCGCCTCTTCAAAACTGGAGGTAAACTGTGTCCTTCCCATTTCCTCTCCAGGCCAAAGACCATATCAAAGGGAAGCTAGATGACACAAGGTTACCAGCACGCCATTGTGTTGAACTTTTTTGTGACACCACAGAGTACAAAGAATGGAAAGTGGCTGTGTCCTGGGGCAAAAGGACTGAAGAGAGAAAGTGCTGAGAAAGACCAACAGACTGAAGTGTTTTTCCTTCCTTCTAGATCAGATTGACTGTTGGGACACTGTTGGTTCGGCAGCACCTTCATTACGCCTAATTGTGGCCAGAAGGAGAAAGCACTGGCCCAGCCGATCATGACTCAAGTCAACCGTTCTAAAGGTGAATTACATGGGTCTGGACTGTGGATTCAAACTGATGCGAGAAACTGACTGATTTGGTGTTGCCACAACACTAAGGATCACCTCATGTGACTTCTCTTTAGACGCTAGCCGCCCAAGCTGAGCTTCCATTTCACTGCAGGCTGCTCTCTGGAAAACAGATTAGGACTGCTGCAGACCTCAGCCTGTAATAAGTAGCTATGAAGTACGCAACACATAACGGGCCATGAAGTACCCCACACTACTGCATCATAGGAATGAGGAACCGTTAAATGTCACATGGTTTCCCAAACGCAGTGCCTTACTATGATTCCTGGAGTCTGGGCAGAGTTGTTTACAACTGAGATGCCGAACACATTACTATGTCCATATGTAGCAAATATCAGGAAGAGTAAGACCACTGATCTACAATCAGCCCATGTAATCTCAACCATGCATCAATACTCCTACTCTGAAAAGCTTAATAAGACATGGCCCAGGGACACTTCTAGGCATACTGAAAATGGATACCCACACAGTTTAATGAGTTTAAGGCATCTCCAGTAGAGAGATCAAAAATCAACAGTACAAAATGGGCTGTTTAAGTAAGTCCCTTCAAAAGAGAAAGGCTGTCTAATGAACAATGGCCACTGCTGGCTGCAAACCGTCCACCAGCCTTCTGGTGACTTGTCCATCTGGAAAAATAGCCATGCAGAATATAAGCTATATTTCTACACCAGTACACTGACAAAATATATAACCTGAAACGACACTCATCTGGCTTCTGTCATTTTTCACTGATTGAGCTAAGCCAGCTGGTTAAGTCTGAACAAAATTCAGTTTCTCAATTGCGTAAGACACCAATGATGCAGAGTAAGTCTGTTAATAACAGATAGTGCTTGTACAGAAGAGACCAATCCTTCCTCCCCACATCCCCTCTTTGGAAACTGCAAAGCCACGTGTCAATGCAAAGACACACTAGGGATGTATGACTTGACCCTCCATGTGTGTGTGTGTGTGTGTGTGTGTGTGTGTGTGTGTGTGTGTGTGTGTGGGGGGGGGGGGGGGGGGGGGGGGGGGGGGGGGGGGGGGGGGGGGGGGGGGGGGGGGGGGGTCTGTCTGTCTGTGTGCACACCCAGGAGTGACCAGCTGCACAGTCTCCCCATCCATGTGTTTACTATTTACTAAGCCTATGACCCCTAAGTGAGTCAATCCACATGCAACACACATACACATACCCAAACAGAACGTCGTCAGGATGCATGATCTAAAAGGCCCAACTGAGTACATATACACAAGTACCAACAAGCAGAGCACACATATTCCGGGCATATTCCCTGGCCCCACCATTCACTCTCTGTGAGTCACATCAGTAGAGAGACGGAAGGAGTCCCCAGAGAATTGAAACATTCATTTTAAAGGACAAGTTCATCTTTAACTTATCTCCCTGTTCACCTAAATAAAAGGAATTTGTGACTGCTCTCTGGCATTTCTTGTACACCTGCTGTTGGGTCACATGAATTTCAGGTCTTTCAGCTTCTCACCCCACAGAAATGTAGAAGCCAATATCTATGTTACAGCTATCAAATAAATAGCTTTCTAACTTAAGTATGTCTTGTAAAACAATAGTTATAGCTTCACCTCACACCCAAACTCAGCCTATGTGCCCTACAAAGCTGCCCAACAATAATCCTCCGGGGAAACCTCTTAAGCCAGTCTTTAGAAAGCAATTAAATCAGCTTTCTGACAGAGCTTGATCTGAAATCAAATATTTTTGTCAGCTTATCTTTATGACTAATTATTGCTTTTTCATATCAGACAAGCCTGTATGTGATAGATCTCACACAAGCCTATATTTGATAGATCTGACACAAACCTATCTGATAGATCTGAAAAATTGTTAACCACTTATAACAAGTCACAAGCATTGTTATAACACATCTCAAGTTTCTCAAAATCAGCACAGTTCAAAGAATTTTAACTAAAGGTATCAAGTGTTGCAGTAAATATCAGAAATTGCTAAATAAGTTTGCATTATGCTTTGCTTTTACATTACTGATGCCAAACTGGAACAAACGTTTAACTAGCGGAAGGCATACAAAACCAAATGATAGTGAACCATGATCCTCAGCACAAAGACTTGCTAAAAGTGTCATTTTCATTTATCTTTCCATCTCTGGGCCTCTGACATTTGAGGTTTCAATCAACGGTTGCATGAATATTCCAAAGCTAATTTCAACTAATGAACTTTCAGCCTACAATATTATTTTTGCTATTTAACGTTTCAAAATATATTATTGAAATCAATATCAATGTGAATATGTATTGGTTTAGTGATGAAGTTAGCCATTAATATTTCAAGAGAAATGGTGACATTATTTAAGGTGTGAAAGGTACCAGGAGGTGGGTTCAAAGACATGCAACTGGCCATGTGTGATTTAAAAGCTGCTTGACAGTTATAATATACTCTAAATATTCTGTCCGCGAAATACTTATAGGACTATTGTATGGGAAAATTGTTTAGACAGGACGGCTTTAATTAAAAAGTTCATCAGTCTTTATATACACTAAGTAGTGTGGCTTAGAAGAAAATTGTGGACAGTAACAGTTTATCAAATAAACAAACCAAACAAAAAACAAGTTACATTTTGATTTGTATATGAGACACAGTGTATGCTATAACCTCGTTGTGTATTTCTAGAACAGTGTACACATGAACGTAAAACGTATTCTGCATCCTTACAGAGACGCTGCAAGGCGCGTACAAAACATTTGTTCCTACAAAGTTAGTTCAGAAACCATGCAGACATTATTACTTAAAATATTTCCATAAAGCACAATGTGTGTCTACGTATTTTGTATACAGCTTTATGCTACAAAAACATATTTGGAAACGTTGAAGAATAACTCGTACGTACCATGCAGAATCTCCAGAAATGTCAAGTAAACTTTGTTGGAAGTTGTAGCTCGACTTGCAGCTGTTCGTAAAGGATGCAAATTGTATTATTTATTTTCCTTTGAAAAACTTAAAAACATCACCAGCTCCTTGGAAAACAACTTCAGGTGTTGTTAACGGAATTTAAGTTAACGAGTCTACTACTATCGCTAAGAAGTTTGAAATACTCAGTTTTCAATAGCAGGTAGTTCATTTTGGGGGTGGGTCTTGTGGTAGGGGGAGGCTGTGAGCATGTACTCTTCGTTCACGTGCAAGTCGGAACTAAGAAACTTGGACATTTCCGACGTAAAAACTGTTTTGAAGCAGGCGTTGATAACGAACACTGGTAAATGTGCAAATATCCTCCGATAAGATTTCAGAATTTAATAGATTCGACAACTTCATGAACATGGCACACCGGTCAACCCATGGATATTTTTCTTTGCAGAAGAACAAGCCACTGTCATTGCAGTGAAAGTATAATTACTGAATCAATGGATTGCACATTTGCCATTTACAACAAAACACAATGTATTCGACATAATTTTACTAAATAATAATTTAAATTACTTTTAATAAAATGTTTCCATTGGCTCTATTTTCCAGAGTGGCAGTTGTTTTTTAATATTTAACCGCCTGATCCGGGTTGTCTACAATGCTCACAGTCATATCTTGAAATGATTGTGACTGTCCCAGGCCTCTGTGGCATAAAAACACAGAGCGTTTGCCAAAGGTGCAAATTCAGAACATTTCAGAGAAAATACATTTCATAAGGAAAAACAATATTTTATATATTCTATATGTCCATGTTGGCTTTAAGCCAGTACATGCACTTGTGCTAAAGAAAGGATCTCAATTTTAAACCACAATAATCATAATAACTGAAGTGGGATATTGTATAGTTTCCCATATTTCTAAATAATGATGCAGTTCACCTACTGCACCATTAGAAGTGCAACATGGTCAGTCATAGTTAAGTTCTTAGAAGTGACTACTACAACAATATTGACATTAGCATGGTCACTCACATCCGGTATCTCATCAGGTATAGAGGGATGATACAATATGTTGATTCTGATATTAGAGTTCTTTAGCTAATTTATAGTATGTTGTTAACTCTGTCAGTGGCAGGTCATTTACATCACTGATGGCTAACTGCCTTAACAGAAATATTTTTTTATATAAACATCATACAAAAATATTTTCTGTACAAGCCACAAGGGATACTATTAATGCTGATAATACAGTGCTTTATATGTTTCGATGTTTTAAATGTGCCAAAATGCTGATTAAATCCCTAACACATAAAAAATGTAAGTTTGGTAAAGTGATACAAAACCAAACACAGACAAATTTAGATATTTGTTTAACATAATTCAATAATCAAGAACTAAACAGTTATTGGATAACAAATGTGAAAATGAAATGCCGTTTATGGTGTCTGATGATGTATATATTATTCCAGTTGTATTTTATGTTTATTTTATTATATTGTAAAGCTAATATTATGTTGTAATAGCTAATACATTGATCTATCAAAAACATATGTCAAATGGGAACTAAAATGTGGGAAAGGGTTGTTCCACATTGTCATGAATCCCCGAAATGCATGAATGAAACTAATATAATTAACCAGGTGGTTCAAATACTGAATGTTGATTGGCTGAAAGGTGTTGGCTCTATATGAGACTTTATACCACGGTTTTACATCACATCATTTTTTTTACTGTTAAATAAGCATTGGTAACCTGTTTATTTATAACAATAAGACACTCAAGGGTTTGCAGCAAATTTCCATGTGATAGAAAATCAACAAGTCAATCAATACTATTTGAAATTACATCCAATAATGCTGCAAACCGTTTCATAAACAACTAATCAAATAGCATTCCAGATCAAAAGGAAATTGAAAAATAAGTACAGTGTATCTGGAATTCAATAGATGGAATTCATCAAAATTAAACTCCATCTATTCAATACAAAGGCTGGTATTCACATAGGTTTCAAAATTTTACATCTGGGAAACGAAACATAATCCCCAACAGAACTAAAGAAAAGTTAATACATTGGAGGAGCACAACTGACATTAACTCAGGCCCAAAAAAAGCTCTGTAATAGAAGGTCATAATGTTGGCGATGAGGAAGCCTTCATTGGTTGTTATAACCAAGGCAATCTTTTTTTGTTTGTGAAGGCTTGGTTGTTAGTTAATGACATGACCAGCCTTGGCACCAGAATTTTTAATCTGTTCGCTCCCTCTCCTAATTGTTCCATGTACTCCCCCTCTTTAGGGAGCCATCATCTAGTGAGTGAATGTTCAAGTGTTTGTGTGTGTGCGTTTGCGTGTGTCCCTGCGTGTGTGAGAGAGAAAGGAAGGATATTTATATTATTACCTGTATATATGTACCTAGCTCGTCAAATCATCTCAGCTCGTATCTGTGAACAAACAGATCTGTTTTGCTTTGCTGTGATACCATATCTCCACAGAGACGAGGACGCTGTACAGCAGGCTACAACACAGATGTCAGAGAGCTGATTTGCCACTAATGAGACGGAATTTGTGACAAGAGGGGAGGAAACTTTGTTTTGGAATACCTTGATGCCTCCACAGCAACACTGATGTGCCGCTTCTGAGATTTGACAAGCTAGTGCTCAAAGGGCTTAAATCATTTTACATCTCATACATATGTATGATGACAGTGAAAGGCCTGCATGTGTTGTTGTATGTTTGTTTACACTCAGTGTTTGGGCTGGTATGCCATAAATCTTAGACAGGGAGAATGGTGTACACAGCAAAATTAATAATAGCATGAAATCTAGTTTCAGTTGAGTAAAAGTAGACAGGTCAGTGAAAAGGAAAAATAAATTAACATTGAGTAAAAAAATGGAGAGGAGTGTGGTGGCAGTTTGTATAACAAATTCTCTTTACATTTTGACATAAACCTGAAAAGTTAGGAAAGAGAAAAAACATTTGGTTTGGACTTTTACAAAATCTTTGCAGACAGCAAGGTCACAACTTCAAAAAACATTCTATGTTATCACGAGCCTGTCAAGTAATGCGCCTTGGTCATCTTTGGCTTTGCTCTGTTAACTAGTTCTTGTTCACCCAACACAGTTTTTCACTGGAAACATTTCTCACAAGACCAATGATCTCTTGCATATCAGCAATGATCTCAGCCTCACAAAGAGTGAGTATGATTTTTTCTGTGGAGGTGAACATGAAAAGGTATCAAAATACTATTTTTCTATATATGTTTGAAAATACAAGGAAAAGTGTAAAGACTAGCCAACACATTGCACAGCATGGTCATCTTGTGCAAAGAAATAAAATCCCCAAATAAGGATTATAACAACATTGATGGTTCTATGATTTCAATACAGTCAAACCGTACTGTCAGTTTTCCAGATGGCCATTCCGTATTTTTTGCAACACACAATGTATGGGTAATACTGCCCTCTTGTGGCTCATTGCAAATAACACTCCTTTGAGTTCCTTTAAAGATTCAGGCCAATACCTTTTTCTTCCTCCAAATCCTTTTACTGACAGCAGTCCCTCACTGAGTTGTGTTAATGTCTGCAAAACATGTTGTGTATTTTGTGTTTTATCATGGCACTACACAACAGCCATGTTATGCATCCACATAAAATCATAGTTAAGTACAGCTCTAGACATTGACTTTTAGATGGGTAAAGTGCCCATTTATTGGAGAATGAATGTAATAAGACGCATAAACATTCTAGTTAGAGGGTATAGAGAGAGCATTACCAGTTAATTCATACTGCTTCCTAAAGGCATGTGTACACAGTCACCATTTGTGCATGGAATGTGTACATTTGAATCTTTTCAGTGGGTGTTGTGTTTTAACAAAGGGGATTTCAGAATTGTGTTCACCATGTATTTTCCTGATAAGGCAACTGCATTGTCCATAAACAGATGTTCCTGGTTCCCAACATGTTTTGGTCACCTCACTACCAACTGAATGTTGGTCTGAATTTTTCAAAGTACTCCATTGTGGGTATTTTATCATTAGCCTATGGTTTCATAAACTATCTCAGGTGCCGCCTTGAGGATACACCCAGAACAGTACCCCTTGTACCCTGGGTTGGGAAACATTGGTTTAGAGGTTGGTGAGGTCAGAACAGTACATCCCTGGAGGAACACTTTCTGCCTGCCAAAACATTTACAAAGCCATAAGCTGTTTGTGCTTGTCACAGTGTCCGGTGTACGAGGACAGAAGAGCAGAGGCAGAACGGCTGTTTGAGAAATAATCCATGTTTTTAATGGACAGGAACAAAAGAAACAAAAGAACAACTCAGAACAGACACAATGACTGGGTGAACTATAGCCTACGGCTAACAACCAAAATAAACCACCACTACGTGCACAAACATTCAACATAAGTAGG
>JACXGJ010008295.1:0-27681 GCA_016801105.1 Esox niger | reverse complement strand
CTGCTCCTGCTCCTGCTCCTGCTCCTGCTCCTGCTCCCTTGCCTGGCTAGTTAAGTTTGTTTGTTGTTTTTGTAGTGCACGGCACTCAGTTTTGTTTTCCTTTAGTTTTATTAAAGTCTTCCCTTGAACCCCTGCATCTGCCTCCATCTCCCCTTTTTTGGATTTTTGCTTTGGACTCCCCACAACACAATTCCTGACAATAACTTGTTATCGTGAATGACAAATAAAGCTTTTAAAACCTTGGGTTGGCCACCAGATTTGCACACTTCTCAGGAGGGATTTTGTCCCACTCCTCTTTGTAGATCTTCTCCGAGTCATTAAGGTTTTGATGCTGTCGTTTGGCAACTCGAACCTTCAGCTCCCTCCACAGATTTTCTATGGGCTAGGCCACTCCAGGACCTTAATGTGCTTCTTCTTTAGCCACTCCTTTGTTGCCTTGGCCGTGTGTTTGGGTCATTGTCATGCTGGAATACCAATCCACTACCTATTTTCAATACACTGCTTGAGGAAATGCGGTTCACACCCATGATTTGTATATTATCCAAATGTCTAATTTTTGCATTGAGTATGAGGATCACAACTTAAATTTCAGCTTTATAATGTGCATTTTACAGTGTTTTGTTTTACACCTGACTTATGAAAGAAATAAGACTTGATATTTTAGGAAGCTTTTGGAATTACTGTGCTTTGAATGCAACAAAATATGTTTCTATTTACATCTGCACATCTTCTGAAGTGCCTTAGAACTGATCTGCACTTTAATATAACTTATAGGCATTTAACATTGGGTAACATTTTGCAATGATTGCTGAAGTGTGTTAAGGATTAATTTATTACCATATCCTGATTCATCCATTAGTCTGCTAATTCACTGTAATAAATGGACTGTTTAGACTAGGCCTATATTTTGCTTTAGACTGTTCATGGTTGCAAGGGGACTTAGGTCAGCATGCCCTGTTCTTAGAAGTTGTAATGGCCTGTACTGAAGGAGACAGGCCTAAAACCTATCTCATCTATGGCCCTGTACAGATGGCTCCAAGGTGAAGTTACCTGTGTCTCCTCTGTTTCTCCCATTCGGGTAGGACAGAGACCAGGGGTAGCTCAGGGTAGGAGGTCTGTTAACTATGACCTAGAACTTTGGTTACCATGACAATGTAGAGTTTTATCTTGTTTTACGATTAGTATGACAACTTGTTTTGTATGTATGTTATAGCATAAGAGATAATATTTGCAGGAGCTGAAAAGGGAGGGTATAAAGAGGAGAAAGCCATAATGTAATGCGAAGCAGTCTGTCATGGCATTACCCTGTTCATCTTTTGTAATGTTGGGATGGCTGTTCCCGTGGATCCACATAATTAAACTTGAAATAATCAACTGTTATACGAACGACTGAGAAGTTCTTTATTTGAATAAATCGCGAACATTTTCCATCTTCCACAAGTGCAAGCACCTTTCTGTCTGGCTGTCTATGACAACTGAAATTGAGCTTAGGGATGTTACTCAGAAAAAGCACCCATAGGAATTAGATGACAGAGTGGTGTCATATAACATGCACTTCATTGGCTATCCACAAGAACACTGAGAGGGTTGGGTGTTATTGTAAGGTCTCTCCTCCCCTCAGGGCTTGTTATTAAAGACACCACATAGCAACCACATATGTACTATAGCAACCACTATGTTTTTGTGTTTTTTAATGACTGCTTTATTTAGATCAGTGTTGACAGGAAGGGTGCTCGATATTACACTCCTGTGTCCTTCTACCTTTCTACATGGCACTGGTAATGAACCTCTAGCATCAAAGAAATGGTTGACAGCAAGACTGAATTTGCTGATGTAAAAACATTTCTACTAATACAGCTTGGTGGATTCAGTTCAATTTCAGTAAACCAGCTAACACTGACTAGGAATTTGAAATATCAGTATATTGGTGAAATATATACAGGTTAATTTTTTTTAAACGACATGTGTGGGTCTTCCAAATGCTGGGGGTAGATTTTAGGAGAAAGGTTATGATTGGATATACTTTTGGGTAAATGAGAACAGCAGTCAAATAGTCCAGCACCTCAAAAACATATGGTAATCTAGCATTCTCCAAAACTGACTTTTCAGTGTGAGACATCAATCACCTTCCTAGTTAGAACTATGCAGATTTTAGAAGTAAAATGTTTAAGGAGGGAATGCACTAAACTGTGTATTTTAATAAGCTAGAATCGGTTGTAGCTCTTATTTT
This sequence comes from Esox niger, assembly GCA_016801105.1. Classification (NCBI taxonomy): domain Eukaryota; kingdom Metazoa; phylum Chordata; class Actinopteri; order Esociformes; family Esocidae; genus Esox; species Esox niger. The sequence goes on along the minus strand of JACXGJ010008295.1, from coordinate 25,451 downwards.
TGGCCTCTAAGCTAATGATTTGTTTTAGAATGTGGGACTTTAAAGATGTATTTCAGAGTCATGATCATTGCGTGGTTGTTTTCCTTTATGTGTTTATGACAAAAGTATCGACACAACTAGCGTTTTCAAATTTGCCTGTCACTGTCATGACATTTTGGCTTCTAATATGGTCATCCTTTATAATAGAAGAAACGTATTTATATTCTGGGATTCTGCAGACCCTCAGCTACATGAAGGATGTATAGAAAACACATTTTTGACACACGTACATGAGTAATAATGTGAAATAATGCCCATATTTTGGTTTTATATTGAAATAAAATTGTTAAATATAATAGATAGCCAGTTTTACATTACATTTGGATACCCCCAGGGGTTCAGAATAACCAAATTTATTAAATTATAAAATGACTCCCATCCACGTTAATGTTCTTTTTTTTAATCTGTTAATCATTGAACTTATCTCTGTCATATTGTACATCAGACAGCCACCACTTGATGTGCCTACTTTTTTGAACTGGGGATTTGTTTTATTGGCATGTCTTGAATAGTGGTGCCTTTGGAATTCCCTACATGTGCCTTATCTGGAAGGTCTGGAGAATAGAACAGGGATGTGTCCAGTCTTCCTTTGGATGGTTATATCCACAGGTGACACTACATAACACAGCATAGGTGCTCATTTGACCACTGGTTACTTTACCGTTATATCAAGTTATCATATAGGCCATTTAATTCCATTAAAACAATGCAACATAATAATAAACATTGTCATAGAATAGCATTTAGGCTACACTTACCCAATTTTACAAATAGGTCGATTCTGTCCTGATACTTTTCATCGTCTGAACGTTCAGACCAATTTCTCCATCCTCGCACTCCATAATCATTTATTCCACTTCTTTCGCCGTTTGGCCATTTATTTTTTCTAAAACAATTGCTTGTAGCAACTGAATCCGTCTTCAATGCAATCCAAGTGCAGAATTACTTTATTGGAAACATGGCAAGTGCGACACGAGCTTCTCCCCTTGGCGCGCTCGCTCGCTCATTCTCTTTGTTTTGGGGGTTGGGGGATGACATGGATAGACTTTACATTGGTTGTTTTACTGCAGTTTGTGATCGGTGTATGCATTGTAGACTTCTAAACAACAGAATAAGATCAAGTATATTTAGTTAGGGCTGCTGCTGAAATCCTGAAGGACGAGTATTGTTGTGATTTTGTGATCACGATTGCGGGGCTTCTAGTTAATGAAAGTACACAAACTGGAGGTTGCAGCAGAATGTCGATGTTCCCGTGGAAAAGAAATGAAGCCTCTAATTTTTATGGTTCCAGAGCTATGAATAAAAAAGTTACCTAGATGCGCCGGTGCGTCATCTAGAAGATTTGTTAATGGCGATTGTGAGGCTTCTGGTTGACCAAAGTACACAAACAAGACATTTTTATTTGCAGCTGAATATCCTCTTTCATGAGGAAGAAGAATAAAGCATCTAACGTCTACGGCGACGTTGCAGCATTGACGCAGACAGGGGGGACAACCGGTGACGTTGTCCAGGGACCAAGCCTCGGGGGGGCCCATTTGGTTGGCTGAAATATCATTATTTATTAATCAGGCAATCTTGGTATTTAGTTCTACCTACCTAATACATTAAACAAACGTTGATTACCTATTTTATGAACAGTAACATCATCGTTATTTGAAAAAAAAATATTGGGTGGTTTGGGTCCTAAACTTTCAATTTTGTCCCGGACCCTGGGATTCCTGTTGGCCTCCCTGCGTAGCAGTGAGTACAAATAGCGCCCAGGGTTAACCACTAAGCCATTTAATAGTGAAAACTGACATTGCGATTCCAGATGACATGACCCAGAGGCAGCATATACTGTTCTGGAAACAAGAAACCAGGCAAGCCTAGTTCAGACGGCACGCATTAGAGAGTGTTGTCCTCGAGATTCAATCCCAGGCAAGCCTAGTTCAGCCGGCAGGCAATAGAGTTGCCCTCTGGAGATTCAAACCCAGGTCGCAGGCTGTGTCATTAACCATTACAACACAGAGCAGTACTTTTGATGGTTGTCATTATAGCCTCTTGGTTTTACTAGGTATGGGCACGGATAGTCAAACATTCAAATACCCCAAATTTCTTTAGTTTTCAAATACTTGTATGTATTCAATCAACCCCCATGTTTTTACATATATGTACTTTTTTGCTTGAAATAAATAGACTTGAATGATATTTTTCTAAATACTTTTAAAATTCCAATCTAAAGTTTTATCATTATGATATTACATTTAAAGTCGTTTTTATAACATGCGCTCCTTCACGTGTTTGTAGAGTGGTCGGGCTCAGTCAGTCAGAATGAGGCAATATATACTTCTCAGTGTCAGCTCTTTGGGCAGACAGAGACGAAGTAGGAGACGAAGACGTAGACTGTAGATTCATATATATTTTAATTAACAGAGCTGACTTGCTAGTAGAGACAATAACACGCAAAGACAGGGGGAACAGAGGACACATATATACTGGAATGGTAATGACTGGATGAGGATCAGGTGCGCTAAACAGGACAACAGGTGCGATGGATTGATGATGGGCAGTGGTGTTTAGAAGGCCGATGACATCGAGCGCTGAGGCCCGCCTCCTGCAGGGGGAGGATGAGCTGCAGATGGCGTAGTTGTCACAGTAACCCCACCTGACGACACCGACCCCGGGGACAACCCGGAGGACACGGAGCAGGACGATCCGGTCGACGGCGATGGAAGTCGCGGATAAGGGCGGGGGCCAGAACGTCCCGCACAGGAACCCAGCTCTGCTCCTCCGGACCGTACCCCTCCCACTCCACGAGGTACTGGAGGCCCCAGCCCGGCGCCTTGAGTCGATGATGGTACGGACGGAGTACGCCGGGGCCCCCTCGATGTCGAGAGGAGGGGGAGGGACCTCCCGAACCTCACACCCCTGGAGGGGACCAGCCACCACCGGCCTGAGGAGAGACTCATGAAACGAGGGGTTAATATGGTAGTCAGGAGGGAGACGCAACCGATAAGTTACCTCGTTGACTCTCCTCAGGACATTAAAGGGCCCCACAAACCGCGGGCCCAACTTCCGGCAGGGCAGGCGGAGGGGCAGGTCCTTCGTCGAGAGCCAGACACGGTCGCCCGGACGATACACCGTGGCGTCCCCGCGGTGGCGGTCAGCGTAGACCTTTTGACGGCGGACAGCGAGCCTGAGGCGAGTCTGCAGAGCTTCCCATGTGCCCGCTGTCCGCCGAAACCACTCGGGGTCCAGGGTGCCAGGACCGGCTGGGAGCCCAGGACACATTGGAACGGGGATAACCCCGTGGAGGAGTGGCAATGGGAGTTCAAGGCGTACTCCACCCACGGTAGGAACTCCGCCCACTCCCCAGGCCGGTCCTGGCAGTAGGACCGAAGGAGTCTGCCCACGTCCAGAGTGACGCGTTCCACCTGCCTGTTGGATTGGGAGTGTTAGCCCGAGGTCAGGCTGACCGAGACCCTCAACCGCTGCATAAAAGCCTTCCAAACCCTGGAGGTGAACTGGGGGCCCCGGTCAGACACTATATCCTCGGGCACCCCATAGTGCCAGAAGACATGGGTGAATAGGGCCTCCGCGGTCTGTAGGGCCGTGGGAAGGCCGGGCAGAGGCAAGAGGCCACAGGACTTAGAGAAGCGGTCCACAACGACCAGGATGGTGGTATGGCCCTGTGAGGGGGGAAGATCTGTTAGGAAGTCAACAGACAGATGGGTCCATGGTCGTTGTGGAATGGGTAAGGGGTGTAACTTACCCAGAGGCAGGTGCCGGGGTGCCTTACTCTGGGCACACATCGAGCAGGAAGAGACGTACACCCTCACGTCCTTAGCCAAGGTGGGCCACCAGTATTTACCGGCCAGGGCCCGCATGGTCTGCCCGATACCAGGATGACCAGAGGAGGGAGAGATATGGGCCCAGTAGATGAGCCGTTCACGGACAGACGTCGGCACATACGTGAGACCCTCAGGGCATGTGGGCGGAGAGGGCTCGTCACGCTGCGCACGAACGATGTCCGCGTCCAATACCCACACTACCAGAGCCACGATGCACGTTGCAGGCAGTATGGGGGCATCATCCACTGGCCGCTCCTCCGAGTCATGCTGTTCTTGCTCCCCGGCCTGTAGGTAAGGGTGAAAACAAACCGGGGAGAAGAACATAGCCCACCTAGCCTGGCGAGGGGTCAGCCTCTTCGCAGCCCGCATGTACTCCAGTTTGCGGTGGTCAGTCCAGATGAGGAAAGGGTGTTTAGCCCCCTCTAACCAGTGCCGCCACGCCGACAGGGCCCTAACCACGGCCAATAGCTCATGGTCACCGACATCGTAATTACGCTCCGCCGCACTGAGCTTCTGTGAGAAGAAGGCACAGGGACGGAGCATGTTCCAACTCCCTGTTCGTTGGGAGAGAACGGCCCCCAGACCACATTCGGACGAGTCCACCTCCACAACGAACTGGAGCGACGGGTCGGGATGAGCCAGGACCGGAGCGGTGGTGAAACAGTGTTTCAGTTCCACAAATGCCCGCTCCGCATCCGTGGTCCACCGTAACCGAGTCACCCCACCCCTCAGGAGGGAGGTGATCGGAGCCACGACCTGACTAAAGCCCCGGATAAACCTCCTGTAATAGTTGGCAAGCCTAAAAATCGTTGCACTCCCTTCACCGTGGTTGGGGTCGGCCAATTACGCACGGCATCAGTGTGATGCTCCTCCATAGTCACACCTGTGCGAGAAAAACGATAACCCAGAAAGGAAACAGACGACTGGAAAAACAGACACTTCTCGGCTTTCACATACAGCTCATGTTCCAACAGTCTAGCAAGCACCAACGAGACATGCTCAGCGTGAGTAGCCGTGTATATCAAGATGTCATCAATCTACACAACCACACCCTCGCATAGCAAATCCCTGAAAACGTTGTTGATGAAGGATTGAAAGACTGATGGGGCATTCATCAAACCGTACGGCATGACTAAATATTCATAATGGCCAGAGGTTGTACTGAAGGCAGTTTTCCATGCGTCCCCTTTCCGGATACGCACCAGGTTATAGGCACTCCTGAGATCTAACTTTGGGAAAAAGCGGGCCCCGTGCATCCTCTCAACTTCCGCAGAGATTAAGGGAAGAGGATAACTGAACGGAATGGTGATTTTCTTCAGCGCCCTGTAATCGATGCACGGGCGCAAACCACCATCCTTCTTTTTCACAAAGAAAAAACTCGAAGAGACCAGTGACCGGGAGGGCCTAATAAATCCCTGTCCTAACGCTTCCGTAATGGAAGCGGACATCGCCTCAGTTTCGGTGCGGGACAGTGGATACACGCGACCCTTAGGGAGTGCGGCTCATTCCAGGAGGTTTATCGCGCAATCCCCCGGCCTATGAGGAGGTAGAACAGTAGCCTTAGCTTTGGAAAAGACCGCGGCTAAGTCCCTGTATTCGGGAGGAATTGGCACAACGGGAGCACTGTCTGGACTTTCCACCGTGGTCGAACCCACGGAAACACCCAAACACCTACCTTGGCACTTCCGAGACTACCCCGAAAGAACCTGACTAGACCAGGAGATGACGGGGTCATGGAGAGACAGCCAGGGGAAACCTAACACGACAGGGAATGTGGGAGAGTCCATGACGTGAAGGGAAATGGTTTTGCTGTGTCAGCCGCTAGTGACCATAAGGAGAGGGACAGTGTGCTCTGTTTTCAAGCCCGACCCTAAGGGCCGGTTGTCCAACGCTCTCACAGGTAGGGGTGTGGAAAGGGCCTGGAGGGGAATGTGCGCGCGTAGCGCGAAATCCCTGTCGATGAAATTCCCCGCAGCGCCTGAATCTACTAGCGCCTTACACTGGGAGAGCAACGGAAAACCGGGGAAAGCAACAGGGACGGTGCAGAGAGTGAGTGGAGAGGAAAGTGGTGAATGGGCATGAGCTACCTGGGGTGATGCGGGAGTGCCATGCCTGTCTCCTCTCGAGCCGGAGGAAGAGGGGTAGTGCGAAGCAGAAGAACCGCCCCAGCACTTATTGGATCCCCTCTGTTCCCCAGCTCCTCGCCCTCTGCCCGGGAGTACAGCCGACCCCAGGTCAATGGGGACGGCGGTGTCGAGGTGGTGGGGTGGAACAGCCGGGCCCTCGCTAGGACGTCCTCGGGAAGCCGGCATGTTGTTGAGACGGATAGATGTTTCGACCAATTGCTCAAAAGAGAGGCTCACGTCTCGACAAGCCAGCTCCCTTCGGACGTCCTCCCGAAGGCAACTACGATAATGATCGAAGAGGGCCCGGTCGTTCCACCCAGAACCCGCTGCCAGGGTCCGGAACTCCAGTGCGAACTCCTGCGCCGATCTCGTCCCCTGCCGTAGGTGGAAAAGTCGTTCGCCCGCCTCTCTCAACTCATGTGGTTGGTCGAAGACGACACGGAAGCGGCGGACGAACTCGTCGTAGCTGCCCTGGAAGGGCCTCTCGGTGTTCCAGACGGCGGTGGCCCAGGGCTTTGCAGGCAGGAGACGAGCGAGGAGATCTTGTGGGCATCGGTCGGCGCAGGATAAATCGACTGGAGTGCGATGTCTATCTGAAGCAGGAAACCCTGGCAGCGGTCCGCCGCCCCATCGTAGTCCCGGGGAAGCGGGATATGGATTGCTCCGGCTCCGGGAGGTGCAGGCTGGGGAGGCGGTAACACAGCCGGTGCTGCGGGAGTGGATCGGGCCAACTCTAGGCGCTGAATTGCCTGGGCGAGGGTATTCATGGTAGCGCCTAGGTTGGCCAGGATGTTGGTGTGTTCCTGCACAAGCTCCGCAACACCAGCTTCTTTAGCGTCTGAATGCTCCATTTTCTTCCGTTTATGGGCATGTTATTCTGTCAGCTCTTTGGGCAGACGGAGACGAAGTAGGAGACGAAGACGTAGGCTGTAGATTCATATATACATTTCAATGAACAGAGCTTACTTGCGCTCATAAGTAGAGACAATAACATGCAAAGACAGGGGGAACAGAGGACACATATATACTGGAATGGTAATGACTGGATGAGGATCAGGTGTGCTAAACAGGACAACAGGTGCGATGGATTGATGATGGGCGGTGGTGTTTAGAAGGCCGGTGACATCGAGCGCTGAGGCCCACCTCCTGCAGGGGGAGAATGAGCTGCAGGTGGCGTAGTTGTCACACTCAGCATACTGTTAGCAAGAGGATGACTGGCAACTAACTCAAGGGAAGATGGAATATATTTACCTCCAGAAAACATACTTTGCTACAAAACGCTATGTAAAGTTCGGCTGTGGATTCAAAAGGCGGTTGAGAGTGCAGAAAACGGTGAGTTAAGCAAATAGCATATAGCTAGCTAGCTTAGCTATCAAGCTTCTCTAGACTCTTCCTATGGTCTTCTATCCAATAATCTCAATGTTATGTAGAAAAATATTGTCTTCTATTTCTGTTGTTTTGCGTGTCAACCACACGGCGTCCTCCAAACCTGCAGTAGTTTTTTTCATATGAACAGTCATTGTGAACGCCCTGTCCTTTGCATGTTATGTAGTGGCGTTCATGTGGTATTGGACATGTGTTTCGTTTAACCGAATACTATTCGAATAACAATCACATACTATTCGGATATTAACATTTGGTCCAATGCACATCCCTAGTGTCTACCCTGAATACATCCTCTTTTGCCACTGGCCGTTTGAACAGCTAATTGGCCATTCGCGAATGATGTTTACACAGTTAAACTGACCAACGTTTCTTAGTAAGTTTACCTCTAGCACAAATAGCGTCTATAATGAACTGTATTGCATTCCCCACTGGCTGTTTTAACAGCATATTTGCCAGTAATAGACATTACCAGTATCTTCTAACTTACTGGAATTCTCATAAGAATTGAGCAATTGCTAGTGAGTCTGCCGAAGTTATTTCATTTCATTGCAAAATAAATAATGTTTTCTTTCATGGCATAACAATGTACTTTTTTCTTTCATTTGTGATAATTCATGAAATTAGAATAATTTCTGTTCACTGGGGAAAATTGTGTAACGTGCCCTTATGTATATGAAATGGAAACAGTCTACACTTTTGAATGAGACTTAGTTTCGTGTCTGTAGCGAACGTTCAGAAGATGCAGCCTAGTGTTTAATTAACGCTAATTACGCTAATTAGAAAAGGTAAAATTAAGTACCGTTTCATAAACTGCAGTGGGTATAGCCTAAAGGGTGTGGAAACAAAGTTGATTTCGTGGCTGTAGCTCAAACGGTTAGGAAGAAATAGCCTAATTGTTCATTAACAGTATAAACGCTAAGTAGCAAACGTAAAATCAATAAAGGTTTATGAACTGGGCATAGGCTAAACATGTGAAACAGTTGGTTTCATGTCGGTAGCTGTCGGTAGCTCAAACGGTTCAAGAATCATTCTCAGTTATATCCAAACAATGTATATTAGCAATTATTAAGTCACTTGATAATAAACATGTAATATAATTTTTATTTATGATAGCTTCAAAAATGTAAAGTTATTATCAAAGATTGATTGGCCCTAAAGAATGATCATTTTGAATTGACACCTCTGTATTTGGCTCTCACTGAAACACATGTTAATTTATGCAAACTTTGAATGTTAATAATTTCATAAGTAAACATAATATCAAAAATCTGAATATATTGGGCCAGACTGAACGTCTTGCCGTTGGTTTGGACCTGATAGCTTAAAAAATGTAGGAGATGCATCTAGATTTTTTTACTTTTTTACCATTCATGTCTATGGACACTTTTTTCCATTTGATATACATTGGTGACTCATTTAAATACTGATATTAATACTGAATAAGTAAAATAGCAATCAAAAAGACCTGCTTAAGCAACCCAAGTTTGAGCATTTGGAATGTTTTGGAGTTGGTTTCATGTTTATAGCTTTTACCGTCTAGGTATAATAATGATAAATAAGAAGAAGAAAAAGAATGGAAGAAACCTGTATTTGTGCTTTGCCTTCGGTCATACCTCTAATTTATAGACATCGCAGTCTATAATACTCAACACAGTACTGTAAGCGCATTACTGTCGTGCTTTGACTGATCCTGACTTCCTGTGTATGTGTTGCACACTTGGAAACAAAGGAACCTCCAGGCGTGCATTAGTTTTGAAATAACTTATTTATTCTCTTTCTCTGTGAATACAGAAACACAAGCACATCAGCCGCACGTTTTCTCTGCATACAGCAGGCTATTACGTCTTCTAACCGACGTGTGTTAAACATACATATTCACATTTTAACTTGCATGAACATAACATGTCTACATTCACAAGCTCACACTGATAATGCTCTGCTCACACAACCCATATTTAGCCGGCTACAGGTAGCTAAAGTTCCCATTCCCTCATTAGCGTACTGTGCTATCGGCTAATATTTAACATGACACCCCGCCTCATTTAGCTCACAACACTACGATATAAATATCATAGTTGCGTGACCGACAGTCCGGTATCGTCTTACACATTCATTATACATCTGAGTCACCACGTTTATACCTATTCTTATCACTTTTGCTCACCTGTGAATACAGAAACACAAGCACATCAGCCGCACGTTTTCTCTGCATACAGCAGGCTATTACGCCTTCTACCCGAGGTGTGTGCCCTCCTGTCTAACCTGAAGGACCCCACACGCAGCCTACAGTGCCTGTGTGAGCTTCACTCATTAACTCATAAATTGACCTACTTAAATTATTACAGTTGTTATTGCCTCAGAACATGTACATCAGATTACTACCAAAAATCAAAACAATTAACATAATACATTAGAATGGGGGGGTGCCCACTGTTCAGTGTCCATTACAAGGTGGGCCCCACATATGTATAAACTAATGTTCTGTTATATTCATACAATTCCACAGCTGTTTAATCTACGCCAGGATCGGCTTCACATGTGGAAATACTGAATCGTCAATTCGTAATTTTTCCGGCCCAGATTGGGCTGTAAGGACAGCTTGTAACCCGGCTCACTGTCACCACGCTATGCCAGTGTTTCTGACTGTTTTACCCCAAAGTGAATAACTATATCTCTGTACTCTACCTACCAATATAGCCAGATTTGCGGCTAAGTCGGTGGCTCTGCCCCCTTGTAAACATTGTATGATCGTTAGCTGGTTTTTAATACTAATACTGGTAATCGAGTCCCCGACGACTAGAGTATTTAATTTTTGAGCCACTGGTAGAAAATGCCTTCCGATCATTCCCCTTTAAAGACTGTTTGGGCCTTGATTCCGACTCCACTGAGGAAAACCAGTTGAAAAATATCTGTCGCCTCTAGCAGCCAGCCAGGTGTATCTTTGACTGAAGATGGTAGTTCTCCTTTATGTGGAAATTACAACAACTACGAGTAGGCATAGTGGTACAGCTTCAGGTGTTCAGGGGCGTTTAGCTCCATTTGATATGTCCAAATAGACCGAAATAGTCAACGCATCAGAATCCACATAAAACCAACTGGCAAAATGCTATACTGGCTAGTTTACAGTTCGTTTTCCATTTTCCCCATTCATTCAAATAAGGTCTGTGTTTCTTGTAGACTTATGACACCTTGCCGTTTTAATAACCGTTAAAATATTTTCTGAACAAGGTGATGAATGTCAACCTATTTGCTTAAATTACAGATAGAAATGTATAAATGCTTTATTTGCAACATAGCATACCTAATGTAAGACTACAATTCTATGTCATTTCTAACTTTATCTAACGTTCACCAGCATGATAATTCCGAAATACTTGTGCTGTTGTGTTGAATTAAAGTTTTACGTATCATCTGTGCTTTTTCTGTGCTAGTCATTTCCAGTAGTGAGCTAGCAGTGCAGTAACATGCATTTTTACTTGTTTTAGAAATGTTAATTAGTTAGCTTAGTTTTTCAACATTACTGTTCATTTCAGACCATATGTAATTTTTATGGATGAGCATTAGAAGGGCAGAAGACCACTACAAGTGTGGACATTAGCAGAGGTACAGCAATAGTGAAAGTTAAAAGTTCATCCTTCATTTGAGAGTGTTGCTAACAAGATAAAATAAGAAAAAAAAAAAGAAATGCTACATTATCAATAAACATTTCATCCAGGATACTACCTTGGACACCATTATAATTTATAATGCTGTCATTATTTACATTCAGAATATAGTTTTCTGTTTACACATCTATCTTATATTGTATGACCAGAACATATTAGAGGCTTGGGATCTTGTGTTAAATTGCCCAGCTCGTTAATCTAGTCATGCAACTTCACTGGCTATTTTTGAGTTGCACAACATTAGATGTACATGTGTCAAAAGAACTCCCTTAGATGGGCTTTGACGTCACCACACATATTACTTTATTCACAGCACACCACTTCAACACCATGACAAGTAATAGAAAATGTAGAACCTAATTAGCTTTTGGCTAAATCTAAGCACCTATATTTATATAAGTCACCTTGTTTTATATATATTTACTTGGTTAACAAAACAGAGAGGTGGTGTAATCCTAGTAGATAAACACACTGAAAGAGGAATTAACTCTAAGTGAACCCCAGGGTACCATAAATAGGTCTTTAGCTTAGCAGGCCTGTGGTCTTCTGGTGAGCAGGGGACCAGGGATCTAGTTTAAAATCAATTTACAGATATCCTGATGACTATTGTGTTCTAGTGTGTTGGTGGTGTGCAGAATTAGTAAAATTACTCTATTAAGGAGGTGTCAAACTGGTTCCACGGAGAGACGAAAAATATGCAGATTTTTGGTTTTTCCTTTCAATTGGTACCCAACTGAGGCCAAAGTAGTGACCTAATTTTTCCAGTGATTTTTTGATTGACTGTGGATGTACTCCTTGCTTCTATTATTCACAATTATTACTATTTATTTAATATACCAAGATGTCTTCGACCTATATTTAGGGCAATGGTTTTTCACACTGTGGAGACATTCCTAAATCAAAATGTATTCAGTTAGTTATTTTTAATTATGGCACTGTCTGATACATTTTCAATCGTTTTTCACTGGGCTCTCCTCTTTTAATCTATCAATATGTACATCTTAATAGGGTAATGTACTGTTATAAGTAATCTTTATTTTATTTTATTTTGGTTATGCTGTGTAAATAAAGCCTGAAAAAGCCAGATTCTATGAGTTTTCATTTCAAGTTAAGAAAGGGGGAAAATGTTCAAAGGGAGTCGTGATCATGGGTGTCATTTTCAAGAAGCAAGAAAATATTGTAATCCCAAAGCAACAAGGTGCAAGTCCCAGTTTGTTTAATACATTTGTTTAACAATTTGGAAATCCCATAGGAACAACAAGCAGTCACTTAAATTAACCCAAAGGGATCCATCATTAATAATTTGATAAATTAAATAACATCCCTATCGGCTGTGTGTGTATGTGTATGAGCTTCCACAATCAATATTCATAGCTCATTTATAAATAGAATAGCAGAAACCACAGTGAGCTAATGTAGAAAAAAGTAAACAAGAAAAATTAGTTTTGACATGTGATCATCTGTAAAATAATTTTATAATCTAAACATATTCATAATTTTAGTAAATAATCCTGATGCCTAGCTACAGTAATTAAAAAAAAAAAATTATGGCATTTTATAAACAAGATAAATTGTATATCTAAACAAAAAAGCAGTTTAGAAATATTTGTTGAAACATTGTTTGAGCGTGCACAGTGGAGTATTAACAACGAAATAGAAACCCAGATACACACACGTACACACACACACCTCACTAATGAAACGGAAGGGATTGTGATGAAAGACAAAGATTGTAATTAGCCAGTAATCCCTTAAATTTTAACATGTCAGTTTCGTACAGGGAACTGAGATGTTTTATTAGGGGCGTATATTCATGGAGGCCAAGGGAGGCCCGGTACCAAGACTGTTTCCTGAGAGCAGCTTGTCTGGTCAAACTCAATCCAAGGAAATCAGCAGGGTGAATTATAATATCTACATAAAAGGCACTTCAGGCATTAATACCTTGTGGTCAGATAATACAGATGTTCTGACTGAATATAAAAACCATCAGAAGCCTCACCTTTAATTATCTTTTTTTCAAAGAGCAAATCCTGAGAAAGAAAATAATCTGAATTATGGTGCGTAGGCTTTTGTACTAAAATATAATAGGATTTGTACTACAATAGCGATAGATTTCACAGTAGCTGTAAAGTTGTCAATGAACATTTGTCTGGAAAAAACATAGATCACAAAGTATTTTTAAAAGTAGTTATGCTTAATCCAGAGAGAAGTTATCTGCATTCATTGTCTGGACTATAATATGTTTAATTTGCCAACCTTCCAAAGAGAAAAATGAATACTATATTAATATTATAGAATAACTTGAGGTAACTACAAATTTACATTTGGTGGGTTTAACTATGCTTGGTTAAACACTAAATATTTTTGGGGAAAGGCAGTGCCTACATTTCATCCAACTTGTCATCTGCCAGGTGAATTGAGAGTATGTATGTCATTTAAATACAAATCATTACATCATTCTGGTAGGTTTTCAATGAAGGACAGACATATAAAAGTCAGACCACAGTTACGTAGCTCACAATACCTTTTTTGTGTTTCTCAGCTGAAATCATCTTGTGGTAAGTTTCAGTCAGTAACTCTTATCATGATTTGATCCATCATATTTTTTAATATGTATTTATTGTTTAGCATAATTTCAATAACAATAATATGGATAGTGTTCATCTGCTGCAAATTCTGAATGTATGTGTTTTTTATTTACAGTTTTATGCAAGCATTACTTGAAGACCCATGCTGCAATGAGCTCTATGCTGAACATCATCATGCAAAACACCTCTATAGTACGCCCTCCATATTTCTTCATCAATGGCATCCATGACATTCCTCATGTCACAATTTATTATATATTCCTGTGCATTGCCTTTATTGTTTCTGTTTGTGGAAACTCCACTGTCATTTGTATTATATTCACTAAACGCAGTCTTCACGTCCCAAAGTATATTGGCATTTTAAACTTAGCCATGGCTGATTTAGGTGAGAGCAGTGCAGTAGTTCCTAATCTGATTAAGACCTTTCTTTTTGATTCACAGTACATTAGGTATGACGCATGTATGGCCAATATGTTCTTTGTGTATTTCTTTGGTTCTTTGCAAGCTTTATGTCTTGTTGTTCTGGCATGTGATAGGTTAGTTGCTATATGCTTGCCTCTACAATATCACACACTGCTCACTAACACTACCATGACTGTCATGATTACAGGGGTATGGGTAGCTGATGTGGTCATTGTTGGCACAATGACACTTTTGGTCACTAGACTGTCTTACTGTAAAACCATAGTTATTGACAGTTATTTCTGTGATCATGGGTGTCTGTACAGAATGGCCTGCAATGATAATTTTGCCAATAACTTCATAGCAAAAGTATGTACAGTACTATTCCTTCATGTACCTTTAGTATTCATAGTCCTGTCTTATGTCTGTATTTTATTTGCCCTGTTTAAAATCACTACTTGGGAGGGCCGTGTAAGGGCCCTAAAAACGTGTATGTCACACATTCTAGTAGTTGCAGTTTGTTTTCTTCCAATTATATCTACTTTCATTGCTGCACTGACTGATTCTTTACATCCCAATACCAGAATTATTTCTTTGTCTCTTGCTTCGGTTATCCCTCCCATGCTGAATCCAATCATTTATGTTTTGAATACTGATGAAATGAAAATGTTCTTAAAGAAAATGCTCCATTATAAAATCTCTAGGATATTACCAAGAAATTGATCAGATACATTAGTGTATAGAAATATTGCAGAGTACCAGGGTAGCCTGGTGGTTAAAAACATTGGGCCTCTGGTTATTCTGTCCCTGAGCAAATTCCAATAACGTACCTGATAAAAACACTAATAAATGCTAATACTTATATACAGCTCTGGAAAAAAATTAAGAGCCACTGCACCTTTTTCTTGAGTGAGGAACAGAAGGGCTATAACATTATCTAAATTGTTTTGTGATGGCAATCACTCATTTGTTTTGGAATTTCATTTAACACCAACTATTACGGAATCAGAGACTGCTGATGCATATTATAAATGTATGATCAAGTACACTAATGCTATAATAACTTCTGAGTTTCAACTCTTGTCTTGTACAAGATACATTTAATGAAATAGCAATTGCAGATTTTAGAAATGCTAATGACGTGAATGAGTTACTGTCATGCACGCGCATGCACAGAGATGTATTTGTTGCTCATCAATAGTTGATTAACCCATAATGGAAGTTGTTACCCATTGTTACACATTATCCATTACCCTTAAGCAGTTTGTTTCAAACATGTCCTGGGGAATCCATATTTTAGCACCTGAATCTACTAATACACCAAAAATCAAACCACTGACTTCTGTGTTCAGATGCGCTACAGTAGTTCAGGACTACAGCAAAATTGTGAGATGTCTTGGGGTCCCCATGAGAGGTTTGAGCATGATGACCTACAGTTTGCCTCTGTCAGAGTTTTATCGCCATCTAGTGGAATTAATATATGCATAATATTTTAAGTTGTGACCAGAGTGTACCAAACAGTTCCCCAGTTTCTGTAAACATCTTAGGGATGGTCCTGGAGGAATTTAAAACTTTGAAATTAATCAACAGAGCCCCACCATCCTTGATCGCAAAATTACAATTTATGACCACAGTTTGTTGACATTTTATATTGCTATTTATGACAAAGAACATTATTCACAATGCACTGCACTAGTCAGTAATCTGAAATATATTATATATTCTTTCTTTGATTATTCATGCTTGCAACAACAATCTGTCCAGTAATTTATAATATAAAAATATACACATGTTTCATATTTTCTGTTATATTTCTGGAAGTGTATATATTTGATATTATACAGAACCAATGTATTTGTTCACCACACTGCATGTTGAATGTTTAATTATCTATCTGCATTTATTTAGTGTTCAAGAGAACACTAACTGAAGTTTTCTTTGGGAAAAGTATAATCAGAAACATTTATTTGTATCTATTAACTGATTAAGGGGTGATGAAGTGTGTGTGCCATGTTTCTTGAGCTGAAATAATACAATCCAAAAAGGTTCCAACCGTGTACAAATATTTTTCTCAGATTTTGTGCACACATTTTACATTAATACTGTATTTTCATTCACAGTAGATACAACATTTACTGTAGATAAAATTGCATATTTAAATGTGTTCCCATATAATAGATATGGGATATCAACAAATTGCACTGTAAATCAGAGGTTCTAAAAAAAATTACTGCCCAGAATCAAATGTTTTAAGTGTAAAGTCTGTGGACCCAAGCTTATATTAACATTGAACTTTGTGTAAATATTGGTACATTTCATTACAGTTACCTAATAAATACAGACTGAATCAGGCATGAATTACAACCCCATTTCCAAAAAAGGTTGGTGCACTGTGTAAAATGCAAATAAGAACAGAATGCCATAATATACAAATCTTTAAACCCTATATTCTATTTAAAAAAATGTTCGAAAGACAACATATCAAATGCTGAGACTGAGACATGTTATTGTTTTTTTAAATATAGATTTTATTTTCTAAAATCAGCATCTCTACATGTATGGCAGCCATTCCATTCCAGTGTCTGTTAAATTCCAACACAGGCACAATACATTTTAATTAATAAGGTATTGATAAGGTGATTACCTGAACTAAATCTAATTTGGCGCATTGTGAAATTAGAAATACAACATAGGAGCGACCCTGATCTGTCGAGCAGCTGAAATCCTATATGAAACAATCCTTTCAAAACTACTGCAATTGGTCTCCTCAGTTCCCAAACACTTACAAGGGTATTGTTAAAAGAAGATGTGATACAACACATTGTTAAACATGCCCCTGTCCCAACTTTTCTAAAACCTGTTGCCGGCATTATATTCTAAATGTATTTTTCAAAAACATATGCAATTTCTCAGTATAAACATTTGATATGTTGTCTTTGTACTATTTTCAATTAAATATAGGGATACAATTATTTGCACATAATTGCATTCTGTTTTTATTTATTTATTTTTGGGATCTTCATTTATTTGCAGTTTCTAACATGGAATAGCCTTCATTTATCAGAACGAGAATAGGCTGACATGTTTCGGAAGAAAGTGCTTTGTTTCTGGTCATTTTGAACCTGTAATCAAACCAACAATCGCTGATCCTTATGATGCTGAACTAGTCTAAATAAAACCAGTTGTATTGATTGTCAATTTTGTTGTTCTTATCTTGTTTTCTACTCACAATGTTCTCCATAAACCTATGTATTTATTATATTTGACTCTGGCTGTGTGTGATCTAATCCTTAGCACCACCACGTTGAGACCACATCTCATCACTTAAGAATCTGGTGCTAACGTCTTGGTGCCAGATACATAGTACAACTTCAGAGGTCTAGTGGAGTCCATGCCTCAACTGGTCCGGGGTGTTTTGGTGGCAAAAGTGGGACCTACACAATATTAGGCAGGTGGTCATGTTATATCTGCACAGTATAAACTCAACACTGTAAAATACTATGCTTGTTCACTGGGACACAGACAATACTCGAGCACTCTAAAAAGCCTCCAGAATTTTAATGCAAAAGCAGTGCTCCACAAGATTTTAGACACACCTGGAAAGAAAGTGCAGTGCAATACCAAAAAGCACTTACATCTGCTTGATCAAGCTATTTCTCAAAACCGATTGAGGTAAACAAAAACAATCCAAAAATTATCTTTAATACAGTTGCAAAGTAATCAAAAAAGCAATGCTCAATAAGTGAAGTGGGACTTCAGTTCATCAGTAATGAATACATTAACTTCTTTGATGTAAAGATCATCACCATTAGAAAACAAATAACAAACTCAGTTGTCTTGAGAATGCACAGGACATCCCTGCCCTGGTATTAATGTGGAAACTTACATATTTCCTGTATTCCTGTATACATATCCTGCATTGCTCGACATATTCACAAATTTAGTAATTAGTTCTAAACACACCAATTGTCAACTAGACCTGATTCTAACAAAACGACTTAATGGAGCTACTTCCTGTGCTAGGTAGCTGACGCTGAACATCAGTAATTGCTCCCCTTCCTCAGGATATGTGCCAAACTCACAAAAAATATCACAAATCAAATCTGGATCGGAATATATTAAACTGTTATTGGCCAGTATCAAAACTCTCGTTACACTGATCTCAGGCCCCTTACTGTTATTTATAATTATTTATGTAGATGTTTTTTGAGGTGTCCATATAAAACTCACTATTGTTTCGTGTATGAATCACATAATTGGTTACCTCCTATACGTAAAAGGCTCCTTTGTGTATTTTTCCCACCAACATTTTGCTTTCCTGAAAACAAATAACATTCATGAAATGCTTCAGTTCCGTTTCAGACCCGATCATAGAACTGAGACTGCACTCAAGGGGTTGAAAAATTTCTTTCTAATGGCTTTTAACCAAGGTTTAACATCATTTCTGTTGCTTCTTGATCTCTGTGCTGCCTTTGACACCACTGATCACTCCCTTCTCTTATTGAGATTTGAAACCAATATTGGACACATTTTAGCCTGGTTTAAATCATATTTATCTGAAAGATATTAGTTCCTATGTGTGGAAGGCATGTCTTCTGACAAAGCTAACATATGTTTGGGTTTTCCTCAAGGCTCAGTTTTGGGACCACTATTGTTTTCACTGTAAATGCTGCCTTCTGGGTGATGTCATCTAGTACCAAAATGTCAATTTTCATGTTTATTCTGATTACACATCTTTGTATATTTCGACAAAACATGGAGAAGCCCAACAATTTGCTAATTTCAAGGCACATGTTTCAGATATTAGGAATTGGATGATGAGATGCAAGAATCTTAACTCAAACGCATATTTTTGACACATTGCTCCTGTATTAGCCTCTACACTGGCTGCCTGTTAAGGCTAGGGCTGATTTTAAGGTTTTATTGATAACCTAAAAACAAATACATGGACTTGCTCCTGCTTATCTCACTGAATTGGCCCAGCCATACATACAATACCTCCAGATAACCCATGATCACAAGATGCAGGCCTTCTAATTGTACCTAGAATATCTAAACAAACAGCTGGGGGCAGGGCTTTCTCTTATAGGGCTCCACTACTGTGGAATGATCTGCCTATTAGGGTTAGAGATGCAGAGCCAGTGCAAACATTCAAGTGTCTAAAAAAGACTACTTTCTTTAGCCTGGTCTATGAATAAGTGTAGTCTGGCCCAGGGGTGTGAAGGTGAATGGAAAGGCTTTATACTGTCCACCCTTGTCTTGCCAGGTGGGCTTTCAACACCACTGGGATGCCCTCTCTCCAATGCCATTCAGTGGCGGAGTCAGTGGCTTACTGTTGTTTCTACATTTCTGACTTTGTGCAGTGATAGTGAATTCTGTGATCAATACTTGGTCCTTTCAGGCTGGTTGTTGTTGGTTGGTGTCTCTTTGGTTAATGTTTAATAAAACTACGGGATTATACATTGCAGATTATTTTTTTCATAAGCATAAGGTTATATATGCATTTTGTAGAAATATTCCTCACCCTTGGATAGGGCCACAGTGTTAATGGATCCCTATGTCTCAGCCCCAAGTTTCAATTATGCCATATTATTGTGCCAGGGGGTAGGGTCAATTCTCTTTCTCCACTGTAAATCCTTGTAAATCTAAGGAAAGAGGCCATGAGGACTACTAGGCTTGAAAGACTCGTAGCTGTCTTCCTGTTGCAGATCAAGATTATACTGGACGATTCCAGCTGCCATTCTGCTGACCATTCCTTCCCCCTGTGTTGTCCCTGTCCTTGACTATTTGCTTATGCATCTGACCTTGATAATGTTTGATAGACTCTGGAAACAGCCCACATGCATTCATTAATAAATGTCATTGATTGATTATCATGACTAAGCCATTTCAGTTTAGAATAGAAACATTAATTGGAATACAACGTTGTATGTATGTTTTCTTAATGGAATACAATGTACATACTGAGCATATTAGCTAGATTGATATTCAATATACCACCCAATAAAAAAATGGGACGCAGCTGTGAAAGATGGAAAATGGTTGCGATTTATTATAAATAAAAACTTCTCAGTAGATTATTTAAAGTTTAATTATGTGGATCCACTGGAACAATCATCACAAAATCACAAATGATGAACAGAGTAATGTCATGACAGACAGCTCTACTCTTACATTATTGCTTTCTCCTCTTTATACCCCTTCTTGTCAGATCCAAATATATTATCTCTTATGCTATAAGATACATACAAAAACAAGTCGTCATACTAATCGTAAAACAAGATAGAAATTTACATTGTATAGGCAACCATAGTTCTAGGTCACAGTTAACAGACCTCCTGATCTGAGCTACCCCTGGACTCTGGCCTGCCCATATGGAAGAAACAGAGGAGACTCAGGTTACTTCACCTTGGACCCATCTGTACAGGGCCATAGATAAGATAGGTTTGAGGCCTGGCACCTTCGGTCCAGGCCATAATAACCTCTAAGAACAGGGCATGCTGACCTAGGTCTTCTTCTATACGAGGCAACCATGAATAGTCTAAAGAAATATATAGGCTTAGTCTAAAACAGTTAGTTTATTACAGTTAATTTGCAGAATAATGGATAAATAAGGATATGGTAATAAATTAATTCTTAACACTGCGTACAATGCAAATAAAAACAGAATTCAAATGACGTGCAAATCATTTGTTGTTATATTTAATTTAAAACAGTACAAAGAGATTTTATAATTTTTGGAACAAGAAAGGGCGCATGCCTAGTTCAGCCAGCCGTGAACTGAATATGTTGCCCTCTCGACATTCGAAACCAGGTAACACACATAGAAGGCTGTGTTGTTAACCACTGCACAGCAGAGCAGTACAATTGAAGGGGGTTAGTATAGCCTCTCTTGTCTACCCTGAACAAATCCTCTTTTGCCGCTGGCCGTTTCAACAGTTAATTGGTCATTCGTTAATGATATTGATGCAGTAAAACTGACCAATGTTTCTGGCTAAGTTTACCTCCACCACAAATAGCATCTATGAAATGTATGGCTTTTGGCACGGGTTGGTCAACAGCATATTAGGCAGTAATAGGCTTTACCAGTATCTACTAACTTACTGGAGTAGACAAGATTCAAGCAATTGTTAGCGTGTCTGCCAAAAGCTATTTCATATCATGGCATAAAATGTCATTTTTTATTTCATTTGTGAATGACATTGATACAATAACTACCAATAAAGGTGACGATGACTAACTTTTTCATCAAATGAAAAGACGAGAGAATTGTGAAATGTACCAGAAATAGCTGCAATACCATAAAATTATTATATGACTTTGCTCTCAATAGATTTTATATTAGGTCTTCCATGTGAAAGGCACTGTATTTAACCACTACTCCACGGCACTGCACGTTTCTGCATTTACTATGCAACATTGAGCAATGTGTTTAACTGACTAACGTTTCTTATTGAATTCACCTCCATCATAGTGTCTATGAACTGTATGACTTTTGCCACAGGCAGTTTTAACAGCATATTCGCCAGTAATAGGCCTATAGGAATATTCATAAGACTTTAGCTATTGCTAGCGAGACTGAAGAATACCTTTTCCAAGCCAGAAATAGTCACAATATAACCGTATACAGTTTTAGTTAAGGCTTAATATAACGTAACTGCCGTATGTCCTTGCCAGCAAATGTGTTGGTCTATCCTGACCCAATATGCATGCATGGATGCGTACTTCGAAAATCCACCAGAAACAGTCGCAAAATAAACGTAAACTGTTTTCTTTCAGACTTACTATAAAGTTTACATCTATACGGAATAATTCATATAATGCATACTTTGATTTGCCTGTGAGGAGATCCGAACCCAGGAACTGTAGTTGGCAGCTCCGCTTCACTAACCACTATGCTATTGCTATATGTTTAAAAAAGATGATGTGATATGCATGTTTACCAATGTGTTGCATTACCTTTTCTTTTAACAATAATATGTGTTTGGTAACTGAGGAGATCAACTACTGTAGTTTTGAAAGTTAAATATGTATATGTAGTTTCGCATTGTCTTGCTGAAATAAGCAAGGCCTTCCCTGAAAAATACATTGATTGGATGGCAGCATATGTTGCTCCAAAACCTGTATATATTGTTTAGCATTAGCGGTGCCTTCACAGATGTGCAATCTACCCATGCCATGTGCACTAATGCACAAGTATTTCACCCCATGCTTTTTTGATGCACGAATAACCTGAAGATTATAAGTACACACAAATTAAAATAATACAACTTTCAAGATGAGAACATAAAAATGTAGTGAAGCAGCACAGAGGTAACAGATCTAAAAAAATTAGGAAGTTTATTTCAGTCAGATTCTGGGCACAAAGAAAAAGGGGTGTTGCATATGTCTGTGTGGATATGAAGATCTACATGGAACCAAAAGCTCTGTCAAGTAGAAGGGACAATTAAGATAAACACATTTGAAAATAAACTGAAACCAGTGAAATTGCCTTCTAGGTATAGGAGGTAACCAATTATGTGATTCATACACGAAACAATAGTGAGTTGTATATGGACACCTCAAAAAACATCTACATAAATAATTATATATAACAGTAAGGGGCCTGAGATGAGTGTATTTGATCCCAAACATTTGAACAATAGTATAACTTGTGTCCTTTTTACTATAATCCTTAAATTATATACATTTATTTTTTTCTCCAAATTCCTAGTCGATATTAGGTGGTTTATTTAAATTGAAATAACTGACCAAATTGAAGATGTAAAAGTGTTGTAACTAACAGCACATCGACAGACTGCTGACGCAATAATCTAAGGCTGTTGCTGTCAACCATTTCCCTGATGCTAGAGGTTCATTACCAGTGTCGTTTAGAAAGGTAGAAAGACCCAGGAGAGGTGTGTAATATGTAGCACACTTCTTGTCAACACTGATTTAAACAAAGCAGTCATTACCCTAATGAGAAGGGTTAAAAGAAAGAAAAAACATGTTGGTTGCTACAGTACACACATGGTTGGTAAGTGTACTCTTTAAAAACAAGCCCTGAGGGGAGGAGATACCCTGCAATTACACAACCCTCTCAATGTTCTTTTAGATAGCCAATGAAGTGCAGTTTATATGACACCACTGTGTCGTCTAATTCCTATGGGTGCTTTTCCTGAGTAACGCAAAGCTCAGTTTCATTTGTGTGAGAGGAACCTGACAGAGAGGTGCTGGCACATCAGCACTTATTGCAGAAATTAATTAAATGCCCATAAATGTACAATTGTATATAAAGGCACTGCAGACAATGTACATATTATAATACTACACATTTCTTTGTATTCAAAGCACACTTAATAAATCCTTACAAGTGTCTCAAGAACAAACATTTAGTCCAATTTTTATAAGAAGTCAGCTGTAAAACAAAACATAATATGCACATGATTTAACTGCAATATACAATTGCTCTAAAAAAAAAGTAACATATGTACCATTTGTAAAAAAACATGACTGAGCAGATAAAACACTTATTTTCTTTCTTATGGGATTCATATTCAACTGTAGGTTATAACAGAATGGCACAATGGTAAAATAAAACATGTCCATAAAGAAAGAAATCTTTATGAAAAAGTCTGCATACCCTTAGTTCTTAATGACAGTGTTCAGTCTTTTGTAATATTTGTCTATGAGGCCCTGAATACTTGCAGGTGGTAAAGCTGCCCATTCGTATTGGCAAAATGCTTCCAGGTCATGCAAAGTCTTTGGTCCTCTTGAATGAACCGCTTGTTTGAAATCTCCCCAGAGTGGCTTGATGATATTAAGGTCAGGAGACTGTGATGGCCACTCCAGATCCTTCAACTTTTTCTTATGTAACCACTGGAATGTCAGCCTGGCCTTATGCTTAAGGTCATTGTTATGCTGGAAATTACAAGAGCTTCCCATGCACAGCTTTCATGCACAAGAATGCAAATTGTCTGCCAGTATTTCTTGATAACATGCTGCATTCATCTTGCCCTCAATTTCCCAAAAATTCCCCATGCCTTTTTAGCTCACACACACCGAAACATCAGTGAACTACCACCATACCACCATGCTTCACAGTGGGGATGGTATTCTGTTCATTATATGCTTTGTTCACCCCTCCCCAAACATAGAGTATATGGTTGTGACCACAATGTGGTCTATTTTGGTCTTGACACTTTAAAATAGTGGTCCAGAAGCTGTAAGGCATGTCAAGGTGTTGTTGGGCATATTGTAGTCCAGCTTTTTTGTGGCATTGGTGCGGTAGAGGCTTCTTTCTGGCAACTCGAGCATGCAGCTCATTTTTGTTCAAGTATCACCATACTGTGCTCCTTGAAACAACCACACCGTCTTTTTCCAGACACTGTCTTTTTCCAAAATTCCAGAGCAGCCTATATTGCTCCTGAGGTTACCGATGGGATTTTCTTTGTATTCCAAACAATTCTTCAGGCAGTTTTGTCTAAAATCTTTCTTGGTCTACCTGACTCTGGTTAGGTTTCAAGAGATCCCCATATTTTCCATTTCTTAATAAGTGATTGAACAGTACTGACTGGCATATGCAAGGATTTGGATATCTTTTTATATGGCATTCCATCTTTATAACGTTTCATTACCTTGTTACGCAGGTCATTTGACAGTTCTTTTCTACTCCCCTTGATTCAGTATCTTGCCTGCTCAGTGCATGCACGTGGGGGCAAACAAACTCATTGAATATTTAAACACAGACACTAGGTGCAATTGAAAAAGCCACAGGTGTGGGAAATTCACCTTTAATTGCCATTTGCACATGTGTGTGTCACCACACATTAATGGGTATGTACATTTTCATTCACTAGCCTTAAATAAAAAAAGTTGCAATATATTATATGCCATTGGAGCAGAACATATCGATATCACTGTGGTATTTATAGGATAAGAATAATATTTAACACCAGCATCATGTATCATACTTAAGGCAAATAGCTGAGAGGCACTGAATAGGCCACCAGTAAGCCTGCATATCAAATTGTAAATATGTAAAATAAAAGAAGCAAAGGAGTTTAAATGGATTCGAAAAATGAAGGACAGATTAATTGTCATAAGGTCCGGTGTATGAGGACAGATAGGCAGAGGCAGAACGGCTGTTGGAATAGTAATCCATGGTTTTTAATAAAGAAGGAACAAACTTACAAACTTAAATCAGACACGATGACTGGGTATAATAGCCTACGGCTAACAACCAAAATGAACCACACAACTGTGTGCAAACATTCAACATAAATAGGTTCCCCAATTGGAGGCAATAACGAACACCTGCCTCCAATTGGGGAAACCAAAGCACATAGAGGTGCCTAGAGGCACCTCTTCTGGCCATGTCCTGACTATGGCCCCAGCCAGCGCAAAGATGGCTAGGGGCATAGCCAGGACGTGACA